>WPIO01000011.1:3522500-3732500 GCA_009760855.2 Cristatella mucedo | reverse complement strand
TTTGATACTAATTTACTGACAACCGTTTTCCGGGTTTAACAGTAAAAGTTCACAGCATAGCGCATCGGCTGTCTTGTGGTTTGGGCTCAAATGGCCTGGACCAGAGAGCCTCCCTACTACATATTCCGACAGCGATACAGCTATCATTTCAGAAACATCTGTGATGAAATTGTGGTTTTTATTCCACATTATAGATATAATCACTTTGAGTTTACCCACTACTTTCATGACATCGGTCTGGCGTGTTTTAACGCTATGGCCTCCCGTGCCTGGGTCATCAGTGGCCATAGCAATCGCATAGAATGCGGTGAGTAAACCCGAAACACAGTTTTTCATAGTTTGGAATCAAAACGGCAGTTTGCTAACTCTTACTGTTAACATTTTAGCTTTATCACATCTAAATTGTTTAGGGCTACCATCTCGGCCGGGTCAAAGGAGGCCGTAGGATGTGAACGCGAAAGAGAAGTCGTGTGAAATGTAGTGGGTAAACGTGGAGCACTGGTGTATATAGTTAAGAATCAGAACTGCAGCTGTGCAATAGCTTCTTATGGAAATGGCAGCTTTATTGCAGTTTGAATGTTTTTGGCTGCAATTTGGGCCGGGCCATCGGAGGTCTTAGCATGAGAACGCACAAGGAATGTCCCGTGAAATGTGGCGAGTATACTAGCCATACCGTTCTCTATGATTTGAAATCTAATTTGTAGTTTTGCGAAGATCTTCATGGAAATAGCAGGTGTGCTGCCGTTCGATTGTGTAAAAAGGCTGGCTGGTCAGTGCCATTTTAGGCCACGATAACGCACATGCTCAATTTGCATGAACTTTAGTGAGCAGCCCGTAATACTATTCCGTATAATTTGGAATCCCAGCCGCAGTGTTCTGATATGTATTGTGTAAACTGTTGGCTGAATTCGCTTTCACAGCCACTGCGCCGGACGATTTAACCTTGACTTGCAGTGCATCGCTGACTGACTCAGGACACCGGCTATTTACGGAGCTGCAGACCACAGCTGACTGGCCGCACCTAAGCCATTAGACCCCCTGCCAAGGCCATACCAGCTACGACCGATCAGAGCGTGATCAGAAGAGGAGCACATAGTCTTAAAATTAATATGCATGACGGCTTGCTCAGCCAATAACATTCATTTAGGGCTACTATATATTGAACCCGTTGGCTGCTTGTTCTTTGTCCGTATTTGGATACGGTCCACGTTCTGTTTGTCGGCTGCGTTAATAAACTACCGTAATTTTCTCGACCGTTGACTGGTGAAAGACTTCACGGCAGCACTGCGTCTCGCATAAATGGCAGCTATTTCGCTGCGAAGTGTATTGCCATATTCGTGGGACCCAATTATTCCTGCTCGAAACATCAGCAATCTACCTCGGAACAGCCAAGAGAGAATACACCTTTGAGGTATCGCATACAACCTGAGCATTTAACTAAAAAAATAGGCTAGCATTATTAGGCTATGTTAACTCTTTCTATGTAATTATGCCATTTCAAAATATATATTTAAAAGCTGGCAATAACTATTCTGCGATGTGATTTTTACTATGTAGATATGTTCTCTAATAAAATACTCTAACTATGAATATCTATTTAAACCAGCATCCCCTTAAAACTATTGTTTGCACGCTTGTGTCGGCGCGCCTTTGTCAATGGGCATTTGTCCTGCGAGCTTTTGTCGGGTTACCAAGCTTAATTGCTCGCAAGCGAAGTCAAACTCTAATGTGTGCCTTAGTAAGTATAACTAATTTTTATAGCACCCATAGATAACTTAATCTCTATTCACGCGCTTCGCATAAGCCGCAGAGCTCGACCCCACAACCTCGGTCGTCTATGGCGAGCGCCTTGACCCACGAGCCACGGAAGGAGTGTAGCTGAAACATGCTACATAACGAAACTTTGCATGGGCTAAGCAGCGCTGCAACGGGCGCTAATCCAAGGAGCCGCTCCGCTGCTGTACCGTCCGCTGCTGTCAAATAGACTTATCTCCTCCGCTATGGATGTGAACTAGCTATGCTAGGGTAATGAAGCACTTCGTAGCTGCCAAACTCCGCTACCATTAGCGTGCGTCTGCTTTGCATCGGTGCTGCTGCACCTACAAGTCACTAGCCACGTAACCAGGTTCGGGCGTCGGACGTATTCGTCGCGCACGTCGGCTGAGACTAGCACCATTGCGAGCGCAGCGATTGCGGCCCACGTTCTGCTTGGACGCGGAGGCCGCGCTGCTACAAGCACGCGTTGTGCGGCTTCCACGTCCGGTCAAAACGAGGCCGCAAGCACTATGCTCGAAACGGTGCCAGTCTCAGTATGCGCGCGACGACTACCGGTGAACCCTGAACGGCCTGTAGCACGGCCAGGTACTCGGTGGTGCTGCACCAATGCGCGTAGCAATGCCGACGGTAGCAGAAACGCGCCAGCGACGACGAGCACTCCTTCCTTAGCGTATAGTAAAGTCCGTATCCTTAATGCGCACAAGGCTATTTAGCAGCAGCGGACGGTTACAGACGTACTCCAACTGCAATGTGGCCTAGAGCTCAAGTCAGCTCCAATGCCCGGATGCCCCGAGTGGATGGACGATGATGCGATGGATGATGATGCGATGGATGATGATGCGATGGATGATGATGCGATGGATGATGACGCGATGGATGATGATGCGATGGATGATGAGATGAGAGGATGCATCCTCACTCCCGCCTATCTCAGGGCGCCTGCTTTTTATACGGCCTCGGCAGTAAACTATTCTACAATTGCACGATCGCGAGTAATAGCTAACTGCCGGCATAATTCGGCTGGTTTAGCTGGCGCCGCGGTTACAGCACGCGGCGTTTGTAAGAGCGGAGCGCGATCAGGTAGTTTTGACAGGTCGGCCTGAGCAACAGAATGGACGGGCATAGGTTGTGCTCCTGACCAACTTCAAATCTCTTCTAGACCGTAATCCTCGCTCCGAGGTCAGAGCTGATCGTCTTTTCTATGCGAGCACGCTGCGAAGCTGTGCCTGTCGTGAGTAAGTCAATGAGCTTTTGTACTCGCCTTCCATTCCACTCGCAAATGTATCCGTTTCCTGTGTGCTTTGAGTGCGTACTCTTTTCCCGATTCAGTGCACGGTACTACTAACAAGCAAGGGTCCTCATAACCTGTAGTTGCGCGAGTGTATTCTTGTCCGCCTTTCAAGGCTTATCCAATCGCGATGCCTTGCATGTCATTATTGCTTGGTTATAACCCCTCTTGCGATGCATTATAAAGGGTCTAGATGGAGATTTAGTTATTTTATAGTGCTTCACTAAAGACATATTATTTTTTATTATTATCAAAAGTCATTGATACAACCTTGAAGTTAATATGCTTCTGGACGAGGAATGGGTGAAGGCCGATGAGATGCGGTACTACGTGGTAGCACTCATTACTTTGATCTCTCACCTGCCTCCCTCGTCTGTTGCACAAACTGCTTCTTGAGTCGAAATTTTTGCAGGGGTATGCGCACAGAAAGCCCTCGGACTGTGTGTACGTTGTAGACGTACGTACGTAGATAACTCTCCAGCGTAGCGATGCGTCTAGTCATTGTGACTCAGCTTGGATAATTTCACTGAACAATCAACAATAATTAAAAGGATTAGTGATAGTCAAAAGATTTCGTGCTCTGCGTCATCTTTCAGACGCGAAATATTCTGGCCCGGGCGGGGTATAGTTTGGCCTAGCCTATTTACACCCCGGGTATGAAGTGGCCTAGGCCCGTTTTAACCCGGGGCTTAAAGTGGCCTAGGCCGCTTTAGCCCCGGGTATACTCTGGGCAGTATGTCTGTTACACCGGGTCGCCACGAATGCACCACGGGCTGATGTGTCTGCGGTATTTTTTTTCCAAACAGGACCAAATATATGAATGCGTCGGGTAAGCACTAGAACTCGTCGCTTTGTATAGACGGACTGCAGGCATTTAGGTCTCTCGGAAGCAGATGCTAGCTAGCTGGCAAGTTAAGCTCGGCTTGAAGGGCCCAGTGTACGCCGGCCATTGCGTATCAGAGCGCAAGAGTTCCAATCTAACCAACAGGGAATTCCACGCGAGGAGAAAATCTAGAATCCTTAGTGCCGGCTCTTAGGACGTGCCTTTGTACTGGTGAAGCCAGCTAAACCAGCCCAATTATGGCAGCGATCATTATTAGCGACCATGCGACTATAGGATATTTGATTGCTAAGGCCTCATGCTGGCGCACAAAGATAGCGGGGCAGTCAGGATTGCAGACTCGGGGCACTGGCATTGGAGCTGACGTGAGCTCTAGGCCACACCGCCATCGGTGTACGACATGTCCTCTGCTGAACGCCTGTAACCGCCCGCTGCTATTAAATATCTTGTCTGCATTACGGGTACGGACTCGATACGCTAAGGTATGGGCGCTCGTCGTCGCTAGCATGTTTCTGCCTCCGTCGGCCTACCTGCGTGCACTGGTGCAGCACTCACAAGTCGCTAGCCGTGCCGCAAGGTCCAGGGGCGTCGCTGGCATTGGTCTCGCACGCGTCGGTTGACACTCAGCTCAGACCGTTACGAGCGCCGCGTATTCCAGCCTTGCTCAGACCGCCCTTGCGATACCTTCGCTTCGCCACCGAGCCGAACCGGAGTCTACGTGCCCGCTACCCCGAGCCTAGTTGTAATTCGCTCGCTCTTCCGTACCTGCACGTGTTGCAGGTGCGAGTCCTGCAGCAGGCTATTATATATATATATATATATATATATATATATATATATATATATATATATATATTGCCAGTGGCAGCGATATATATATATATATATATATATATATATATATATATATATATATATATATATATATTCATTGCCAGTGGCAGCGAGAGTCGCTAATGCTCTTCTGTCGCGAGGCAAAAATCTGTTTATAGGCCTTTTCTTTTACTATAGGAGCAGCGCTGCGTCGTCTGCTGCCTCTCAAGCCGCTCGCCGACGCTTCAGTTTCGCGAAGCCTACCTATCTAAACCTAGCCTGGTGTGGCTTGCCTGAGCAATGGCAATTGCTCGGGCTTCGGTTTCGGGGAGAGGCGAGCATTCGTGTCCGAGTCTAGCATGCCGACCTCCCAGTTACAGTGCCGTTTCGC
Organism: Cristatella mucedo; assembly: GCA_009760855.2. Taxonomy (NCBI): domain Eukaryota; kingdom Metazoa; phylum Bryozoa; class Phylactolaemata; family Cristatellidae; genus Cristatella; species Cristatella mucedo. The sequence continues at coordinate 3,727,391 of WPIO01000011.1, read as the reverse complement.
GAAAATCTGGACTCGCTCAGACTGCCTCGTCTGACCGGCACGCAAGCCGGCCTCGTCTGCCTCGTCCGGTACCCTAGGGCGCCTGTCTGCGTTCGGCTGGCCGCCGTCGCCACCGACGCTCGTCGATCTGTGCAGCCGCGCGCCCGAGAGAGTTCCGCAGGCCGCTCCGTCGGGCGCGAGCTCGCCGAATCGGCTTTCCTCCTCTTCCCTCACCTCTCCTCGGCGGGCCGTTGCGCGTCCGCCGCTCGCCGCCGCGGCGTGGGGCGAGTAAAGCTTTCGCTGCTGGCGCGGCACCGCTCGCCGCCGCGCCGCGCCAGCAGCGACCCGTCGGACGCACGAGGTCAACGCGGCGCCTCATCGGTGCAGCGAACGCGGACAAAGGCCGCGCCGTCGGCGCGCGCCCGGCGGGCGCCGCGCGCCTCGCACCGCCATGGCGACGGTCGCCGTGCACGCCCGACAGCTCCATTGCCGGCCGGCCGCTCCTCGAGTGGTAGGCGGCGGCGGGCGGCACCCTTTCTGCCTGAGCGCGCGCGTTTAGGCGAAAGCGTTCCGCCGCGGGCGTACGGCTGAGCGCTTTCGCCAAAGTGCGCGCTCAAACGTGAAGAGCAGACGACGACGCGCGAGTTTGCATGTGAGTTCGGAGCGTCGCAAGAGGTCGCTAAAGTGTTCGAAGAGAAGGTCGCTCTGGGTTTGCGCGCGCGCGAGGATGGGCATTGCGGCACCGACGTTTGTCCCCGGGTGGCGGTGGTTGGTGGGGGGGGGGGCGTTGGAGTTGCCACTCGGTCCGTTAGCACTGGCGCTTCGAGGGGGCGCGCCCGCCGCGCGCGGAATCAAAGGAATCAAATCGCATGGAATCAAAGCCGCATTTACCGACGTTTATTGCGGAGGCGGAGCCTTTTCGCAGTGTATCGCAGTTTTTCGTCGGACCCACGACGTGGCGGCGTCTCGCAATTGCAAGTTGGCCCGTCGGCTCACGAATTTACCAAGGGCTTCTGTTGCTCTGTAAAATTTCAGCGGCCGGTCCACGTCTACATCAGTGGGCAAGTTCGCCGAGAGAGTAAGAGAGTGCTTCGGCAGCTGGTATGCCGAATTGATTCCGAATGCAGCCACTCGGTTCTCCTCTGAAGAGTGGATGGAGGGGGGCTACGTTCGCCTTCGCCAGGATGAGCAGATGAAGAGAAAAAGAAAAGCCGCGTGACCTACTTTCTTCCTCGGAAGCAGCGGGCGCTGCTGCTGCCGCCGCTTGTAGCTGGTCGCTCAGTCCTGCAGCTGCAGGACTGAGCGACCGGCTACAAGCGGCAGTTGCATCCCGAAGTAGTGACAACAGTGACGCCCCGATGAGCTGTCGCGGTCATCGGCCGCTCGCCTTAACCTTAAATTTCCGCACTGCCGAAGCTGTCGCCTGCACCCCCAGTCGCCGCTGCCTGCTGCAACCTCGCACACGTGCAGCGGGCTTAGCTAACGCACGCACTCGCCAGCCTCAGCTGTCCGCATTTCCGTCGGCACGGGGGTGGCTTGGCAGACCCGCTGACTAGCCTTACTCTCCAGCTGTCGAGGCTGGACGGACGGTCATCTTTGCTCTCTGCTCCTCATGTCACGCTCCGTTCTCCGAGCCGCTGGTAACGAATGATGATTTCCTTCTCGTGGAACACCGACTTACGTTCATCGAGACTGGCTCAGCCTCGCGTCCTCGCCGCGGCCGCTCGGACAGCAGCTCGACCAACGGGCTGCCCTGGACGGCCGTTGCCGCCGCCTGTCTGTCATGCAGGCGGCGGCAACGAAGAACCGGAGCAATAAACGAGCAGCAGAGAGCTACGGACAGCAAGTGGCGAGCGTCGGAGACTCAAATGTGTGCCCATGTGACGTATCTATCCCCCGGCTGTACTCCATAAAGGCGAAAAGGCTAAGTGGGTGTGACGAAGGAAAGTTTCCTATTGCCACCTTTTAGCCTAAACGGCTTTCGGTACGTATGCATTCGGTGGCCAACAGACTTCATCTGACGGCACAAAGAGAAAGTGAGAGGCATGGCTTAGTCAGGAGGGCAGTCGAGGAAGTGACGTAGCATGGAAGAAGCAGCTCAGGACGAAGGCTGGAAAGGACGTACCAGAGTCGGCAGCAGGAGCAGTGGCGTACCGAGGGGGCAGCGGGATATACGTCCCCACCCCGGGGGCTGGACCAGGGGTGCTGGATCAGGGGGCGCTAAAATTGGCCGCCTAATACTGGGGGGGGGGGGCTTCATCCGTGTAGTTTGTCCACGGGCGCACAAAACCTAGGATAATCTAGAAACGCCATTGGGCAATAGAATAGATAACAATAATAATAATAATGCACTTGATAAAGCGCCCTCAGAGAACTCAATCTCTCTCTAGGCGCTTTACATTTGCTGCAAAGGGATGAATTAGGATGGCCACTAAGGATCTCGTGGACTCGACTGCAAATGCCTGGCAAACTCCTACCAATGGCTGACCTGTCTCGGCTGTGGCATGAGAACTACCGGAGGTCAACTGACACTTGGTCATCGGGCACAGTGGTGGCCAGTCGTGGACACTGTATGTATGCCCTGCAAGCAGGAATTGACGTGACAGCACGTCGTGCATATCAGCTTCGAAAGAGGACTGTTATGGCCTATACAAATCAGACGCCTAGCATCAGGTTATTTACAGGCTCTACTGGGCAACAATCTGCTGTTCTAGCCATGCTAACAATTGACGCGCCATCAGCTTTGCTTGCACAGCCAGCAGCAGGTTCTGAAATGTCGCGACGTACGGGACACAGCCGAGGCAAATACTTCCATCACTGAGGCGATGCCACTGGCTACCGAGTTGGCTGTGAGAACAGAAAGTTACCCAGCCTCGGCGACACTGTCCAGACATTCCGTGAGATCCACCTGGGGCAAGCGGCCTGCTCAGTTTAACGACTTCGATTAAAAGCGAAGCGTATTTTCGTAAGGATGGAATATGCTATGTTAGTATAGTTCTTATGCTGTGTGTTATATTTGCTCTATCTTATTAACTTTCCTTAATGCAGCCCATCAGCGCTACGTAACGGTAATTAAACAAGACGGAGCAGATAGAATGCATAACATAAGAGCTACACGAAAGCAACGACATTCACACCAGCAGTAAGTGAACTCTACTTCCGGTACTTCCGGAACTCTAGCAGTTAGTGTGCTCTACTTCCCGAACTGAACGGTCCTTCACTAGGCAGACGGCTGCTGGTCGCAGGTCACAGGGTCAGCGGGGGCATTCGCTCTCTCATCTTCTTTGGAGCCGACTGCGAGTCACTGCAGCGAGTCCAATTCTTTTAGCCACAGCTGTTCATTTTGGCTGACAGTTTCTAATGCGATAGGCTATTTGGCAGACAAAACAGCCGCTATCCCGATGTGTACGAGCGCTTCGAGCAAAGTATCCCGAGGCTCGTGAGCCATATACGGATCTACGTTCACAATAGGCTGGTACACCCTCTTCTTCAAAGTGTTGCATAAGTTGTGTGCCTAGCGCGAACCGAGAGCGGGCACAGCTTTTCGGGCGAGTACAGAACGCCGAGTCGGCCGCAGATACGGGGGGGGGGGGGCGGGCGATGGTTTTTAGCCGATCAGGCGTGAGGTTGCGGGTGAGCCCAGGATTACTCTGCAAACTCAAGCACCGGAAGGAGCGCCAGCTGGCTAGTATGAAGTATGCATAGCTCTTCTCCCCTGCGTCGTTACCGCTGGTCTCAGCTTACAGTTTGCAGTGTACACGAGATGAGTTCTACATGATGGCGGCGCGTTTAAGTTAGTGTTTGAAAAACCGTTAGTCTTGAAAGGCTATCGTGCATGTGACCTCGCGGGTATGCCACGTTGCCTACTGGCCGCAAGCAACGAGTTTCCTGGCCAAGTTCCGCCATGCTCTCTCTAGCTGTCTGTCAGCTGTAGCTAAAAGTGTGCCGACGGGCGTCTGACGTCTCTACCTCAAGCCAACATTCGTAGGGTGAGGCCCCATGAACCTCCTGATCAGGCTGTAGTGCCGAGGTGCACACGACGTCCAGGTCTTACTCAGCTGCATTATGGCATAACATTTAAACACGCATACCGCCCGCCGTCTCCCATATCGACTGGATCGAGCGTCCTCATTCGCACTCCCATTGTTCGTTCTATTTACTCAAACGGACCGTTGGCTCTTGGTGGCGAACCAGTCGCTCATTGTTCATTGGCCGCGCCTACACATTTGACAAAGGTAGGTACTGCTTCGATCTGGCTTGCACCTGCCGTAATGTTTTTGCGAACGTGAGGACATTCGAACCCTCTAGTAGGCCATTCGTACAGTAGCTGTGTTTACTTAAGTAACCTTAGGCACAGGACGCGAAAGTTACGACCCTGCATGAGTGCAAGCGTCGCGTCGTAGTTTAAGTCAAGAGGCGACATGTTTGCCGCCACTCGGGGCCTACAGCCCCACATGAGCCTGCCACGTTCGGAACGACTTAGCGTCACTTCGGACTGCGTTTCTTACCGGTTAGAAACAGGGGTCGTTCACTTAGTGCAGTCTTCGTTCGCAGGGAGGGGGAGGGTGGATAAAGCCATTGCATTGAGCAAGAGCGGACGTCAACTCTATTTGGGTATACACATTTGGCACGCACTCACGCACGCATGCACGCACACATACAAACACACACACAGAGGCACACACACATACAAACACACACACATACAAACACACACACAGAGGCACACACACATACACAGAGGCACACACACACGCACGCACAATTGAATTATATTCTACATTGTATAAACACACACACACACACACACACACATATACCTGTTATTTATATAGAGGATCACATACACTCAGTCACCCTTGCTCGTTCAACCGGAGCGCTCGACGTCACAGCGAGCCAGTTGAGGTACTCGGGTTAAATAAAACCGCAGCTACAGTTATCTTGCAAGGGTTGACGGCCGGTTGCACTGGCACGACCTGAGCGCATGCTAACGCCCGAGAACCTATGCACGATTGAGATACGACATAGTTCTTGAATGAGGAAGAGTCCTGATCCCTCCTCATCCTGTCCGACTCGTCGATCAGCTCATCTTATCCAACTTGAGAGCAGGTGGCAGCCGAGTCTCTCCTTTCTACCCGCGCCGCCTGCATAGGGTAACTTCGAGGGCGAAGCTGTTACTCTGGAAGCTAGGTTTCCGGTGGGCATTTTTCCTTGCGTACCTCTCAACGCTGCGTCTAGCCTCGCACTCTCAGCATTGCCGGCAAGGTCGGTGACCCCGAAAAGCGAATGCGAGAGAGCGCAAGCGCTGCTGTTCACGAGCAGCGGCGATAGGACTCCGCCGCATCCGAAGGCGTCGCAATCCTGTGTCACGTGCCGCACGCGGCTTCGGCGCCAACGCCTTCCATTCGCAAGCGCAGCGCTCGCAAAGGCCTGCTCGCTGGCGGGCGACAGCAGCCAGCGAAGCGTGCGCCTATTAAAACCGCAGCTAGCGTCTTGCAGATGAAGCAACAATGCGTGTACGCATGCGCCGATGCTAGCGGTGCAGGCGGCAACGACTGGTGCCAATGGCGACAGATTTCTAGTCTTCGTGCGTATTAAGCAGAGCAGTCCACTCGACAGCCACTGTGGCCGCGCAGGCGTCCATTGTGAACTGTAGCGTACGTCAGTCCTCTCTTGTAGCTCGCAGTATACGCAAACCACAACTGAACTACCTGGCTCAAAGCCTGGAGCACAAGTGACCGACCGAGCTGTCACGACTTAGGCTTTTGCGCCACCCAACCGTAGATTATAATGGAATAGGCTCCTACAAATCATAATTCAGGGATTGCTATTAACATCTTGACCATCATAATCTGGCCCACGTAGAAAACCAACGTTTCAGTAGACGTTATGTTGAAGTGAGGAGTTGTCAATGGCGTAAATATAGTCCGAGTGTGCATGGGCGTGTGTGCCCGCTCGCGAGACAGAGAGAGAGGGAGAGAGGGAGAGAGAGAGAGAGGGAGAGAGAGAGAGAGAGAGAGAGAGAGAGAGAGAGAGAGAGAGAAAGAGAGAAAGAGAGAGAATGTGTGTGTGCGTGTGTGTGTGTGTGTGTGTCTGCCTGGGCCTGCCGCTCGCCCACGCTGACTCCCGAAATGAAGACCTGAATGAAAGTCTAAGCTGAAGACCAAACCAACTGTGTCAGCATCCGCCCCCCCCCTTTCCGTAGAGGGGTGTTGGCTAGCACGTGGGCACGTGTTGGCAGGAACCCGTGTGGAGCGGGTTGCGTGTCTACTGCTGCTCCACTGCTGCTGCCTGCTTCTTATTCATTCTGTAGCGCTCGCGTTCATCGTGCAGCTGCTCCGACGCTGCTGAGCCGACGACGATCCTCCTTCGTCGCCGTGGCCGCCAGTTGCTCTCGAGGCTTAAGCGTAAGTAGAGGTGTTGACTGCGCCGCTCACCTAAATTGCGTTCTCAGGTGGAGACCGTCCCGGTATTATTGCACAGGGGCTGCTGTCACGTTAGCCGCGGTACGAGCCCTAGCCTTACCGGGTTCGACTAGGGCGCCTGGCTGATTGGATTGGACGTGGACCGACTTATGTGCTTGCTTGCCTTAGTGGGTTCGACTCGGACACCTGGTGCAGAAGCAATCAGGTCCGAATGAAGCCTCGTGCAGACGATGCGGTCAGGACGTGCGCCCGACTAATGCGCTTCGGTAGACAAAGAGCGAACTATATTATCGCGGACCCGTCAGTTCGAGGCGAGATCCATCTATCTGCCGTCGCGAACTGGCTATCGGCCTCTGCCCTACGGCTACGTGTGCGGAGATAATTGCGATTTCCCGCCTCCTATTTGACCATTAAGCGTGGCGCTCTAGGCATTTCAAAAGACGATATTTTGGTGACTTCCTGCCCGTCTTCTCCGTTGGCCGACTAAGGTTTGGGCCGAACCCAGGGCAATGTGAATAAGTAGCCAGTTCTGCCTGTGTTGAGATGGAGCAAGCCAGCTAGGCCCATTCGTCCCTACAAATTGCTCCGGAGAGCTCTGCACGGTAGCAAACGCTAATCACGCGAAGCCTCGGGGAAATAGTGACCGCATTGCGCGACCATGTTGCACGCTGCCACTAACCGCACGTGCATGCTGACCCTATGCATGTCACCCCTAACCTTGGTGTTGTTGTTGTTTATTGAGCATGCTACCACTAACTATTTGATAGTTCTTCCTTTGCAGCAATTGTAAAGCGCCTAGAAAGAGATTGAGTTCTCCGAGGGCGCTTTATCAAATGTATTATTATTATTATTATTATTACACTGGCCGACCCAGGACGTGCGAGAACCCCTGAATGGGCTCGCTGTTCTAGTAAGGAAGTCGCTGCAGAAGAGGCTGGTTCCTTTATTTATATATTGTCAGCTGATCATGCGCCATCTATTCTCACGAGATAAAAACTGAGAACTGGTGTCGTGGTACATAGTTTTGTAGGTTCGTCCCCGGTTAATGGGCCCACTAATCTTTTCCACCAATTTGTGACTCTCAGAAAGCGAAACATGGCTCGCTAAATTGCATCGTCGCTATGAAAAGACCTAGCCGGGAGCAGGGAGCGCCCACAGCCGAGAATCCATGATGTGGGCCTCGAGGCCTCGCTTATATGAAAGACTTCTGACGAATTTCCAAATGTTGCGAAGTCTCGTCTATAACGGGAGCCACGCAGCTGTTTACCTATCTATGCATTGGGGCGTACCAGTAGTCCCAGGGCTCAATCGAATGTTTGATAAACAGTATAACCTCATCTAACGAGCATTTGAGTCTCGAACGCCTACGGTCGGGACTATCTGTGTTCAGCGCATTCCGCTGACGTCACTAAGCGAGCATTGCTCTCCGGTCTTAACAGTACAGCTCTGGTAATAGAGTGGCAAAGTTGTTTCTGCGGGCCGCTTTATCCTTTGAGGACGCCGAGCTGCCGTGGTTACTATCGCATGACCTTGAGCTGATATTGTAGGCAGTGCTGAGGCCGTAAGTTGGTCGGTTACTAACGATGGAAAATAACACGAGGCTTGTTCACAATATAAAGGTCGGCAAGTCTGCAGGCTCACTAACGAACGATGCTGCCTTGCGCCCCACGGGTCAACTCACAAAAGTTTCTTGATTCCTGGGCTGTTCATCTAGACGCTCATATGTCTCAGAAGCTCTACTGTAGGTTCAGGAAAACTGACGTCTATATCTAGCTGCCAAATCAGCCCTATCCATAGGAGCCCCCGGAGCTGTTCGGAAAGATGTAGCCTCCCCACGAGCACCGTCCGTCTACAGGTCCTTAAGTAGCATAGCTGGAAATGTGCACCCTGTCATCAGGTTCGGTTCTCGGTTAAACAGAATGATGGCCTGGGGAGCTTCTTAGCAGCCGCAGGTATTTGGCAGATATGGTACGTCATAATCTAACTGACTTGAATCGTGCCTATACTGCCAAACCCCAATTCTACCTTTCGAAGCTCAGATCTACTAAGCTGGTAGATCCGTTGCTACATTTACATGGCCTGCTGTGGTTCATTCCTGCTACCCATGTACAGTGCAATGGGCCTCTCAGGCTGCAAAGAGACGCTCCCGGTGTCTCCGCCACCAGTCTCCTGAGACGGACGGGTGGTATCCGGCCTTGTTAACGCACAGGGGCACGGAACGCCAGCACAACCACCCACGTTTAGTACTCGGGCATTCTTGCCCATCGACCATTGACATATTTCCTTTGCAGCTTTACTAAAGTGCCCAGAGATTTAGTTCTCCGAGGGTGCTATACAAATGACATCTCAAAATGTTTTTAGGTAGAGATGCGACTAAGAAGTATGCATTATAGATCATTCCTCTCCTAATTAGGTCGACGACGCAGAATAGTGGACAACTTCGTCATCGGTGATACTATCAGCGAGGACCGCGTTAATCACCTTACCCGAGTCATCTTGAGCGACCGCCATTCGGTTGCCAGGGTTTTGGCTATATTTATTATTTGCTTATTTTTTCGTTGCGTGCAGCGCTCGTTGTATGCTTAACATTTCACCGGACAGAAATACCTGATTGTCTTTCACTTTTGCACTGTCATGTTTTCATAGTTCGTTATATTTCGCATGCTAGTACTTTTCATGGACTGTAGTGTGTAGTGGTAAGCTTATGTTCAGCCAAATTTAAAGCTATCATGAGGACGTCGAAAACAGAGCATCTACTACCCGGGAGACCCTCAAAGTGACTTACAAAATGGAAGACGGAAGGCGGCCAGGGGCAGGCTCGTTCAAGATCGTCGGAGCACCGCTCTAAATAGTTGGGTTTCATCTATCTCAAATGACCACCGAGTCCTTAGCATATCAATTAGATTGAAGCGACTCATTTTGAGGCTTAGAAGAGCGAAGTCTCGTTGCTAGTTCCGAATCGAGCATTTTTCTTTCATACTACCAGAAGATTCAATGAACATGCAGTAATAACTGCTGCAAGAAATCTCAGGACTCTGAGAAAACGTGGTTACCGTCATATAGATCGGCAAAGCGATGCTTCTCTTTTTATGCTTAATGCTCTCAAAAGACTCTGATCGTTCGAAGGAAACACTGCAAAACGTTGAAAGTACAGGTATGAAAAAGAGTCTAATAACTTCACTGTGGCTTGAGTTGATATTAAGCTTAGCTTCATTTGTGAGGGGATATCGAAAAGGTTGAGGTCGGCCCACCTAAAACAAATCTTAGCTACGTTCATGCACCTTCGGCAATGCGAGAGAATTTAGATTTCTGCTTGAGCATCTTGATGAAAAGGCATCTTGTTCTGTTAAACTTACTTAAAAACCTACTCTTGGATCGCACGTGGAGCGTACGGATGTCACTTCGTGACGACTTGAGCCCACTCTGCTTGAGCGGTACGGCAAAGTTCGTGTAGCCGAAGTGAATGTCTCTAAACGTTACTTTTGCCGCGCCGGATGAAGGTGACTATAGAAGGCCGTGGCCAGAACCCTATCAATTTCAGTGCAGGCGCTCCTGGATCGTAGCCCAGAGGTAAATTCGTCGAACTTCCTGAATGAGGTGAGGTCTTGGGTTCGAGTTCTTCATTGGGAGACTCGTATTGGTGACCGTAAGTGGAGCGATAGTAGCTAAACCTCATATTACTCTTTATAAACGAAACATCTAAAATAGCCGACCCTCACTTGTTTACTCTTCTTGAGTACAATAAGCTTTTGAACCTAAGACAGCTTGACTAACATCCGCTGTAACCGATAAGTCGACGAGGGGATAACTGACCGTGCACAAGGCACAACAGTGACACCGGCTTTAAAATATCTCTCTTTTTATGTAGAGAAAACATTTAATATAACGAGATCTTCAGATTTCCTTAATATCATCTCTGGAGATTGAATGTGAGACAGGCATCTCTTAGCTCATTTGTACCTCAGTGTGATTGTGACGGATGTCCGTCACTCCGGTCGCACTGGTGGTCCAGGCACGTCGTTATGTCTGGCAGTAGTGCTCTTGGACGACTTTCGAAGGAGCCCTCGAAGACACTCGTGAGGTAGCACCCGGATGGATGTGAATAATTACCGTCGACCTGTAGAAGCTCTATTTTTTAAATTTCTCGATTAGGCGATCGCGAATTAGTATCTATTATCTAGCGAGAGCACTTTTCGCACGAAGAGCGCCACCAGCGACTCCACGGGAATCTGCGCATTAACGGACACCGTGTGGTTGCTTGTGGAAGACACGAAGCTGCACAGCCACCGTCAAACGGTCGTTACTCGGGGTCAGTTTATACAATTAACCAGCCGCTTGTTTTCTAAGCTCGATCAGCTCGAGATTGCTCGAACGATCAGCAGGCTTAATTACCGCGTAGTCGCATGTAAGGTGAGAGCTCGATGGCTGATTGATTGACTTCTTTTTGGCATCTAGGCATCTACAGGTGTGTACTAAAGGTAAAGGCCTTTGAGGAGGCGCATGTAAATCTAGAATGGCCGGATCTATTCGGACCACCCATGCGTCCCTCCTGACCTACTAATGAAGAAAACCTTGCGATCTAAAGAGCAGCACTGCACCGCACCACTGAAACCTCTCACTTCTCAATAATAATAATAATAATAATTCACTTGATAAAGCGCCCTCAGAGAACTTAATCTCTCTCTAGGCGCTTTACATTTGCTGTAAAGTGAATGCCATGTGTTGACATTTATCTAATTTCCTCGAAATACCTTCGGGTATTCCACTGGGTTTATCGCTGTGACTGTGCATGAGCTGTCCTCAGATAGGCTTCTCAGAGGACCTGCTTAAGCACGAGGTTCGATGCATACTTTAGTCATTACCTGCAGGGATGGTGCCTTCATCGGCCGGTCAATATCCCTGTATCCTAGGACTGCACTATCAACCGCTAGTCCACCGAACCTGAACCCGAACCAAACAAATGCACTGTTTAACGCTCGTTCTGGTAATGGCTCGATCGCCGCGAGTGTGACGTGTAAAGTTGACTAATGAGTATGAAGTGTAAAGTATTCAGTATGAAGTGTTAAGTAGATTGCCGGTCATTGCTGAGGCTACCGCCTACCCCGCTAGCGCCCCGACTGCCACCCTGGTTAGCTGCTGCTTAGCATGCAGGTCACTATGTCAACCTCAGCCAGTTAATAACTCCCTTACAGGCATCAGACCGGAAGTAAATGCACCATCTACCCTGACCTCCAGTGTCAGTCGTACGGCAAATGCTAACCCAGCTCGCCGAAGCACCAACCCTTCCATACGGCCAGCGGAAGGCATGGAACGGCTTATAAGACCCCATCCTGTTAATGTCAACTCACTAAAAGCTATGGGGCTATTTATTCACGACTAAGTTGTCCCGGAGACGCTCAATACATTTCTTCTCAAAGAAACATGGATGGCATCGCTGGCGGTTTCGTAAATAACACCGACACAGCCGGGCTCTCATTTATTCAGACCATCCGGTCGGGAAAGGTTGAATAATGGTTGTGTTGCTGTCTTTGTTTGGGAATCGCTTGGCTACGAGAGCTGCAGAATTTCCCACGGGCAATTTTTTGCATCAGTTGCCATTACATTTCTGTCCAAGGCCACGGATCTCGCAGCTACAATATATCGGCCCCTGTCTGGCTATTAAACCTTGCTTATTAAAAATTTTTTCGGAGCTCCTCATTAAAAGGTTCCTGAGTGGTAGGCCGCTATTTTTTGCTGGAGACTTTAGCATTCAAATTTATAACCAGCACTCAGGTCCGCTCATTTCTTGACTGCGGAGAACTTCCGCTTGATCTCCAAGAAGTTATTCATGGGACACATATCGGTGGCCATATTCTGGATCTCGAGATCACACCCGAAGTCTGGCCGCTGATGTCGTTGTGTGCCCGCTTACTATCTCGAATCAGTGCTCAATTTCGTTTACTAACCCTGCCCGTCCTGTAAGAGGGACACCATTAGCTTTGTCTAGAGACAAAACTTTAAAAGCATAGCTGCTGAGCAATGTTCGAAATCTGCTTGTGATGCTGGTATTCTTAGTCTGCACTCAGACTCAGCCGACAGTATCGATACCCTAATTGGTGCAGAAAACTCAATACTAAGGAGTGCTCTTGACGAGCATGCAATCCTACATTCTGTCCGTGTACAGAGTCGCAGAGAGACTTTTTTCTACTGGTCAAAAGTTTCAAAAGATGCTCCGTATAAATCGAAGGCTAGCACACCGCCATAAAAAGTCTGGGTTTGATACCGATCAGGCCAGTTTCAAAGACTACTTTCTTAACAACATCCGGAAGCTTAGAAAATAAAAAAAAATCCTAGCTGATTAAACAGCCTCTTTTTGTATAGCGACAGAAGAGCCTTTACGGCTATCACCACCGCTTGCAGTGGCGATAAAGAATCGCCCACCGCAGGAATCGAACCCACGACCTCGGGACCGAGGTCGTGAAAGCAACCGCCTTACCTAGTGTGCCATCACAAAGCTTCTTGTTTCACACGAAAAATGAAATCCCTCCGGTCAGACCCAAAACAGTTTTTTAAGATGGCGGATTATCTACCAGACGACTCTGAGTGGTCTCACTACCCAAAGATAAGCTCTTTGACTCAGCCTTATTTTTTGAAAGAAGTTTCGCATATTCGTGCCTTCTTGCTGAGCTGGTTTGGTCCAGCAGTTAAGGTGCTCGCCCCGATCAAGGCCTGGCTGAGGTCGTGGGCTCGAGCCCCGAGGCATATGTGAAACGCCTGAATAGAGATTAAGTTCTCTTGGGGCGGTATACATATGAATTATGTTTTTATATTTTCTTCTTATTTGTTCAAGATTCTTGAAGCAGATTGTCACTGGGCAGGTTTTGGAGCACTCTAAGAACAAATAATTGTCAGACAAAATTCACTTGGGAATCAATCGACACCACTCCATTGAAGCTACTTTCTTCAGTATGACCGTGGCATCCAAAGGAGCAACGATGGTGGAAACGTCATCGCCCCGGTCCTGGTCAGTTGATTGGCCGCATTTGACACTACCGATCTCGATATTCTACTTGAATGATTGGGAAAGGTCTGCGAGTTGATGCACTGGCTTGGTTCGCTTCGTACTTGTCCAATTGTGTTCAATCCTTGTAGTGTGGTGGCGACGTCTCATCCGGCAAACCAGTCGCACCTGGAATTTCTCGAGGTTTCGTCCTGAGTCTCTCACTGTTCTCCATTTATACAGAGCCTACGGGAAAAGTGATTCGGGCATATGCAATCGGCTAGCGCTTCCATGCTGCCAATACATCTGTCTGGCGCATTTGTCGTTTAAAGCATCGGAATCTTCTGCAGATAGTAATAAACTGAATGTCTGCCTTGCAAACATTTGATCCTGGATGTCAGCCGATTTCCTTAAACTAAGCAATGAAAAAACTGAACTTATACTCACAGGACATCCCAAGAATGCAGCGGGACTAGAAGAGTTTTCTATTTGGTGATGCTGTTATGCTACGGTGACCAGGTGCCCGGAATTTAGGTGCCCTCTTTGGTAACTGCTTAAATTTTGAAAGCTTCATTAAGTAGACTGCCTCCGCATCTAGCCTTAGCGTCCTATACCCGTCTAAGATTAGGAACTGTCTACCACGATGATTTGCGAAACATTAGCCGTGATGGCACACTAGGTAAGGTGGTTGCTTTTCACGACCTTGGTCACGAAATCGTGGGTTCGAATCCTGCAGTGGGCAATCCTGTATTGCCACTGCAAGCGGTGGCGATAGCCCTCAAGGCTCTTCTGTCGCTCTGAGAAAGTGGCTGTTAAATCAGCTATTACTTTTTTTTGTTTAACAAGCTCTCTGGTTCTGTATAAGCTTAGCAACTGCAACTCCGTCTTAGCGGGGTACATAAATAACTTATAAAGCCTCTGCAGCTGGCAATGAATATGATCGCAAGGCTATTCAATAACTACTAGAAGTTCACTCAAGCATCTCTTGCTGCAGGTTCTTCGATGGCTCCCGGTAGATCAACGGATACACAGCAAAATTCTTACTCTGACCAACCAGGCCCGCCATAGCTTGACTCCTTCATACCTAGCTAAACCACTGGGCTACACTTGACCGGCCGGAGTTCGGTCAACGCAGTGGAATCCACGGTAAATGGATCTCAAACTTTCCAGACACCTTCGTAAGTCACCGAACGTACCTCCAGCGAAGTCAGAGCCGTGGCAGGCCATGGGGGGGCTAGACAAGCGGTTGAAGTGTATGTTATTTAGGCATACGTTTTTACGTCACGCTTTTAACTCCAGCTGATGTTATCAAACTACTATTACGCCCGTTAGAGGGAACGTTCAGCAACCTCACCTCCCCCTCACTCAACCTGCGACCTCGTCCAATCCAGTGAGGTGCAGTGCACGAGCCTCGAGGCTAGTGCGTCCTCGTTTTCTCGCCGTTCCCAGGAAAAGAGACGGGAGTCCGCGAGGGACACCGGGGGCCGTTCGTTTGGAGCACGTATTGGCGTTACTCTTAAAATGCTTCTGGGCCAGCGAACCTTACCTAGCGTCCGATGCCTCATCGAGAACGCTGCCTGCCCACGCTGCACTGGCAGCATCCTTATCGAAAGTGCCTCATAAGCTCATCGGGTGCCTTTCGTCGCTGCTTGACATATCCTTAGGTAGGGGCATCCGGGTCACGGTCTCCGAGAAGGCGACCAGGAAGAATGAAAAGGCGAGGAGTGGCTGGGTGTGGCCCATGGGTCCTTTCCCCCAGGCAGAAAGCCCAAAAGCCCCCTTCTCCTGATGTAGCTGTTTTAGTCCTTGGGTCGTATCTCGGGGGGGGGGGGGGTAAGGTTGTGAGTCGTCCTCGATGTGCTTATGCGTGATGACACTGTGCATTCTGCCACTGACCACAGTTGCATACTGACCCTGTGCATGTCACCCCTAACCATGTTATTCATGTTGCTTATCAAGCGCGATATTACTCACTATTCAATCGCGTTTTCCTACGGACTCACGTGTCTTCTTGTGTACGCACGATAACTTGCTTGCCATGAGCTCTTTGATTTGGTTCTCTTGTAGAGACTTCCCGTGTTTTTCCAGTTTTGAGGAGCTTCTTCGATTGCGTGTCATGTTTACGCTGGGGGAGGGTTAATGCGCTCACCTTTGACGACCGAGGTCATGGGCTCGAGCCCTGCGGCATGTGTGAAGCGCTCGGATATAGGTTAAGTTCTTGTAAGGAGATATGCAAATGAAAATGTATTTTTTTCTATTTCTACGGGGCTTCTTCAGCGGTTGCATCTCTGGGATTTTGATTTGGTAAATGCAGTGTCGCGACCTTCGCATGTCGAATGGCTTCTTGTGGCTATGGGTTTGCTGGGGTTGATGAATTAGCGGGTCACCAATGCAAATGGATTGGGCGTTACTGTTACGATTAGCTGTAAGTTGAAATTTTTAACGCCTGCCAGCTTATGCATGGTCAGCCAAAAGATCTACTTCTACCCAGGCTGGGTTCGGTTGGCTGGGACCAGGCGGCTGTAATGAGGGTCGCCGGCTAGGCCGGGGTCGGACCTATGCATTGCCGGATGTGTGGTTACGAGAGGTCACCGGGGCTCTGGGGTACGGGAAGTTGGCCAAGTAAGTCATGGTGTTGGAGGCTCCCGGTCTCGCCGAGCTATGCACCTGAATTCGTGCAGGCGTGCTCCGGCGATGCTGCCACGCACGCAAGGGAACGAGTACCCAAGGCCCGAGCGAAGCTGGATAGCTCGCTCGTTGTTGACTTATATATTCCGCGTTCCCCGTGTAGCGTGTTCGTGACCCGCCCCGTGTGTTGGCGTCTTTCGGTGGAAGCTTACGACTGTGGTAGTTGTCGACTCGGACTAGTCAAGCAGTTACTCAGCCAGCCGGGTTTTGGACGGCGTACGCTCGTACTGTTGGATTCGGAGTCGGTTCAACGACAGGACTGCAGAAGCCGACTGACCCCAACTAACACGTTTGTTCGCGCTTGCTGCGTCGTCTTGCGCCCCCATAGTTTACTGTGTATAGGACCCTCCCTGTAGACTTGTTTAGTTCCCCTGTTGTTGTTGGCGCATGCGTTTTAATAAAGAGGTTTAACCTGACGGCCGCTCGTCTTACCCTAGCTCGGCGGCATGGCGAGCGGCAGCGTGGCCGGAGTATGGCGGGAATTACCCTCTGACCCCTGGAACTCGGTTACATACTGAAAGTTGCCCGCAGTAATGGCAGACTGTTTAGCTGAATGCAAGGCAGACACGCCAGAAGTGGTGGCATGTTTTATAATAAGTCGCTGTCACAATCCCAGGTGCAAAGGTGCAATGAGGTTTGCTCAACCTCATGTCGTATGCACCGATAATTAATTCTAATTTTGAGATCGTTTCAAGCATCTAATGAGAGAGTGCGAGTGTGGCTAAAGGTGTTCGCCTGTCTCCAGCCAAGTGAATTGCTAACGACCTGAATATTCGAGGGTTCAGAAGACGCTTTAAAGTCCAGCTCAATTATTCTACGGCTGTCTGCGATAAACATGAAGATAAGACAGCCAAAATACAGCTACGCTGAAGCGCGGCTGAAAATCCCAAGTGACAATTAATGTTAGAGCCAGACGAGATGGTAGATAATTAACACTCACCGTAGGCGGCTGTATTAGGTATCTTGTATTACCTAGAATGAGAACGGCCTTAATTTATGTTGGGGTGGTGAAAATCAGGCATGCTAAATCCGACATATTTTGACAGCACTGTAGATTATTAGAGGTTGCTGAATTATAACCATTAGGAACCCGGTGTGTCATAATCTGTAGTTTAGACGGACGAGCTGCCTGCAGTATCGTGTTACCTCGTAAATAAGACCGAAAATACACTCACAGAAAATAAACTCTACCATGCTATTTATGCAGCGCAAAAATGTAAGCCATATCCCGAAAATAAACCCTATCGGCAGCTTCTTTATGCAACGGAGCAGCCGTTGCAGTTGACTTTGTAGAGTGTGGTCACGTGGTACCTATCAGCGGAGGGATACCGAGAGAAGAGGACGGAAGCAGGCGCGACGCACACCGTAGAATCGGAATACTGTGTCTGTAATGGTTAGCACTTCTTTATGTAAAAAAAATTGACCCCACTCTGAAGCCAACAATTTTTGGGTAAATATTGTAAGCGTTAGGGTTCAAATTGTGCTTTGAATTGTGTGGGTGCAAAGTAGGGAGAATCCATTCCCTATATAGTATAGTGTCTCATATTACGGTATGCGTGTTCACGTATATGGGCATGTTCTGTATTGTATGGGAGCACTATATGCGAGGTTTGTGAGGGTACACACAGGGAAAAAGCATACACCACATACAGAAATATGTAGGGGCACATATGGGGTACGATCTTGTGTGGGGCACAACTTGTTTCTTGGGAAGGAGCAATCAAAAGTTTTGCTGGAGGGCTCGGCGATTCCTACGGCAGTTACGCCTCTGAAAAAGTTGGGCAAACGAGACGAGTCTCGTTGACTCTTCTTTTTTATATTTGTTCGTCTCGTTCTTGTCTCGGCTGGTTTGCCCAACTTTGACCTCTGGTAGCTTTCATCGCTTTTGTTGCCACCTCCGGCTCGTAAGTCTTCAATCATGATGTCGTAACACCTGGTTTACTTTTAGATTAAAGGAAACTATATTTTGATCCCCAGACAGGATGAGTTCAAAAAAGAGCTATTTCGTCGAGTACAAGTAAAGAATCGTAGAGGACTCCCAGGGCAAGGATCTGACGGCTTTCTGTAAAAGGAAGAAGTTGGATTACATAATGGTCCGGAAATAGCGAGCACAGAATACGATAACCTCAGTCAATATGTGGATGATGGCAATGCTAAAAAGTTGTAGTGTGGATCAGGTCGGCAAGCATTATTTACTGAGCATTATCATTAATACGATACGCATTGCATTTTGAGCTGGTTTGGTCCAGCGGTTAAGATGCTCGTCCCCTCCCCCCCCCACCATGGTCTGGCTGAGGTCGTGGGCTCGAGCCCGGAGGCATATTTGAAGCGCCTGAATAGAGATTAAGTTCTCTTGGGGTGCTATACAAATGAATTATATTTATATTTATTGAATGAATTGCTGACAGGAGAGCAAAGGCTCTGGTTGTGCGAAGGGCCAATAGTCAAGCATTTGCCCTTGCAATGATACCACAGTTGGAATATTCACTGACGAATTCAAAGTATCACAATACTGAATGGATGGCTTCCATCAGCATTATGAATTGTCTCCAAGATGGACGATTGATAGTACCGTTCAAGCTGAAAGATAATACAGTTTTAAAGCTTGTGTACTTGCATTTAAGTAATTCATTAATGGTACGAATTTCCAAATACCAACTTTTCAACATAAATGCGATTAAAAAACTCCAGTGTTTGTGGGCCAAGGTTCTCAAATGAAATTGATCAGAGAGGTGCTTCGTCAGTCTACGTTCCCTCCAGTGGTTATGAAAGTGCACGTGGTATGTGTATTTAAGCAATTCGTCTAGTTTGAAAGAAAGCCTCCAGTCACCAGTAAGCGCAAGAAAGATAAGATTGAACGTATATCAGGTGTTTATGTTCTCGAAACCAAAATAGCCTAGTGCAAACAACCAGTCATAAGGATGTGGGTCGATTTAACGCTGTCACTTGTTCTGCGAGTTGATCAAAGAGGTCTTCTAGTTTGGGATCAGCCAGCACTCTCCACGATAAATGCACGAATAACTTCTTTGTGGAGAGAGGAATAGATCAAATAATGATTCCTGCTGGAATAACTGCCTATCTCCAGACTCTTGATATTGCAATAAACAAGCCATTTAAGGACAATTTACGCTCGGAGTTCAATTACTACATTGAAAATAGAATGGAGAGAAATCAGCATGGAAACTTGTGAAGTCTGGAATGCAAAAGGTCTTTCCTAGGGAGAAGAATTCATGGGATAAAATCACTGGCAGCTATGTTGCCAGTGCACTACAAGTAGGCTACATGGAAAAGAAGTGCTCATTTAATGAGAGTTATTGCTAGACATAAGAGATTGGGGTCAATGATTCTACGGCAAATGATGCCGCGAGAAATTCGGGCAGGAATTATGATTTTGTAGATTTATGGCAAGTTTCCAGAGGAAGACGCGGTGACTATAATTGAATTATGATTTTTATATGCCAGAGAGCTTAATTTCACAAGCCGATACAGTACATTCGTGACAGTACTGAGAGTACTTCCAGCTGTTATTAGTTTTCATCACCTTGTCAGAGCGTGGGTGTAACTATTGAATCTGCAAAACCTCTGGCACACAATCTCCGAACTGTGTCAAGTAAATCAGACACATTTGGAAAAGGCGAATCTCACTTCGGCTTGCTAAGTGGCCAGAATATTTAGCAATAGTCAAGATTTCACTCTGTCGTGGGCAGACCTAATGCACGGTACAAATATTTTCTATATATTTTTGTTAGAAAGCTGGCTGCCAAACGGATCACTATTTGCCCACTCCGTGGTGGACATTAAGAGGTCTTAGATCATCACGCTTTAGCTCGGTTTTAAGTGCTCACACTGCACGATCTTGGTCAAGGGTTAGAGTCCTACAGCTGGAAATAAAGAATGTATCTCTGCTAGTACGATAAAAAAGAACCTTCATCTGTATCAGTTCTTTACAGGTTTTTGGTACAGGAAGCCGACGTAGTTGCTCATGCAATCCTAATAAGTGCAGTCACTGAACTTGTTTAGTCGAAATTTTTAATTTTGCCGAAGGCACTTACATGCTCACTACGAGAAGAGCTACCGTGTTAAAAACAAATAGAGATCATGATTTTCTTGTCTTGTTCGGAAACGCGTCGTTAAAATTGGCAAGCCTTGACGGTGAGCCAGTTCTAATAGCTCCGCGGTTAGCTGACGACTTTTGCCGAAACAGCTGCTCAGAGCTGCTCAAGTTGGAATGAATTTCTGCATTGAGAAACCGTCTCAAAATTGGTTCTAAACGCATTCCAGAGAAATACTTGAGCAGTACGCTTTCTTACTTTTGTAAATGCCACATGTATTTACGAAATCTGTGGCGGACGAATGAAAAACTGTTCAAAACAGTAGACTCTCTTCGAATTAGTGATGAATTTTCCCATTAGCTCCAGCTCCGAGTGTCAAGGCAGTTTTAATGAAGATAGAATGCAAAGTGCACTCCTGAGTTAGGAATCTGGCGAAGCGCAAGCGCATGACAAGAGGTGAGGCGACTCCCTTCTTCCGATGGCGAACGGGGAGGTGGCTAGTAAGGCTGCAGCCCCTCACACATAAGTCTGGCTCAAGAGACGAGGCTGCAGTGATTACAGCTTTTTGAGCCTCTCTTAACCGAGAACAGCAATTTTAGTTATGGGAAGTCTGATAGCCGCTCCCAAGATGTCTGTCGGGATTCCACCAAGGTGCCTATAATAAGCCTATGATAAAAGTTCTATTTGCGAGAGCGAGACTCCTTCAGGTCTGGAGCTTTCCGTTCTGCCCCAGAAGTAGAAGAGGGCCGTCAGGTCCGAAAAGGAACAAAAGCAATCCGTACGGCTCCAATCAGAACTTTAGTTCGTGGTCGTTCTCTTGGAGTGGAAGCGAAAGACTTGTAGAAGGCTTTGGTTGTGGAATTTCTGTACAATTGCCCGTCTAAACGATCTTTGTAGGCTGCAAAACGCAGACGACGCACGAGAACGAATCCCAAGGAAGAAGCCTCAGTATGTTAGCATTCAGCTGTCTAGTTCCCAGTTGCTCTCTCGCTCTCTTCAGACTTTCGCAGTTGGCCGAAAGAAAGATTTATGAACCCTTTAGACATCCCGAAAGACCGGCAGGGCTATCTGATTCATCCCGGAGAGCCAACATTTTCCGTTTCAATTCGCGGATCGTCACTTTAGAGACAGCAACGATCTAGTAAAGAGAATAAAGCTATGATGTTGGTTACGCAGAGGAGAGCAGTTTCAGTGAAGTAGTGTCGATTGAATCCTGACTGAAACGTTTTTGACAAGCGATTCTTTTCAATGTGTGCTACAAGCTGTTTAGCGACAATTGTTCTTCGACAAAAAGAAAGAAGGAAAACTGGGCGATAGTTTGCAAGGACCTCTGAATCTAATCTAGACTTTTTAAAATCGGTCTAACGATGGCCAATTTGAAGGTCTTGGTACAACCCTATTTTCCAGATAAGCATTAAATATAAATATAAATATAAATATAAATATAAATATAAATATAAATATAAATATAAATATATATATATATATATATATATAAGCTATTGCTGGGCTAAGTTTGTCTGCCAGTGAAGAACACGGCAAGAATGGTGGAGGCTCTCCAGGAGACGAGCTCGTTTTACTATACTCTACGGCATCCACATCGCATGCAGAAACCTTGGAAAATCTCTTAAGGAAGGCTATAGGTTGCAACTCAACAATTGCTATAGTCGGACGTGGCTTTGCGGAGGCACGAATACGTGCAATTTTGTCAGTGAATAAGGTTGAAACTTCTCGGCCTATCAGTTAATATCTGGGGGTGAGACTTCTTTTAAAAGTGGCTGGCAAATTGATAACCGTCTTATAAATGATGAGTCTAGAGAGGATGAGTCTAGCGAGACCTCCGCTCAGCAGAGGATTAGCTCGGAGCTTTTGGCTCGATCAAAAATCGGGAATAGCAATTTTGTAGCCGGGCTGAAGAGCCGTTTTGGCAGAAAGCCTTCGGATGGCAACTTCTACGTGCTTCTTAAGAGGAAACTACCAATTTATTTATTAGCAGGGGCTATGAAAGTCTGCCGGTCAGGAAACCTTTGGGACCCAGCTTCAGGTAGCGTAGCCAGCTATTTTAAGATCGCGTTTAAAGATGGCTTCCAAGAGGCACTCTTTTGGTGAGGAGATTTAGACTCATCAAAAATGAGGTATGAACATTTTCTTTTAATAGAAAGGTAGAAGAGCTCCGTTGTTTTCCGCTCCTTGGGCGCGCTGAATCAAAGTCTGCTCCCATATCCAAGACAGGCGTAATGATTTATTTTCTAAGAGAGCTACATTAATTCTATGATGGAAGGGGCTAACCAACATCCTTTATTATTGAGCTTCCAGGTATTCCAACGCAATAAAAGATCTAGCATAGCAGATGAATGAGCAACTCAAAGAACGATAACGTTTAAAAGATCGTGTTTCGAGAAAGGCTAAAGAGCCTTTCTGAGCGGATTTCTAAGTGAAGGCAGTGACCTTACTGCACCGCCCTTCAACGGTATAGATTTGGCCAACTCTTCATGCCAAACCTAGAGGACTAAGTGGTTGCTATGCAGAAGGCTATCGATTCGTATGTGCGCGCAGAGCCCAGGTCCCGCGGAATGGTCCGCCTGAAGTATGTCACATAACTCTTTGCGTCTTGGCCGTATCCACAGAAACACGTTCAAAGCCTGAGTCAATGACGCTCGCTAGTTTGGTTCCGGCGAGAGTTCGTCTATCGCGTGAAGTACCATTAAGTTTTCGTGCGGTGCGCACTTGCACGACGACGCTTAAAGACCAAGCAAGACGGCTGTACAGCACATACCGATGGCTAGTGGGTACCGCTAGGCCGGATGTGACGTGCTGGACGACCCGCGCCGCCCTGCTCGCCTCTCAATCACAAACGTCGATGCCGTTCCGTCTGAAAGACTCCAATTCACTAAGGAAGACTAAGTGGGCTCTTTCCCCGCCGGAGCGTTTGAACCGACCCCAGTGCGACTTTTAAAGGCTACATCGTACGATAGCCACTAGCCTTTATTTTTAATTTTAATTTTAGTTAATTATTTATTTTATTTTATTTTATCTATTTATTTTTATTATTTTTATTTAAGGACATTGGTTTAATAACGTGCGCAGAATATCGGGTTGGGAAGTGCCCAAAGCTCAGTGGAACGAAAATGATAAGTTCAATGGTGCACAGAGGAAGTATGAGAAGAAGACCGGAACGTATGCGTCTGTAACCAAGACTAGGGTGGGGGTTGGTGGGTAGGCTACTTCCCGCCCGAGCACCACCGTCGAAGGTACGCCGCCCGCTGCCATGTCACTGTCGCGGTTCTAGGGGTAGACGGGCAGCAGCTTGATTAAACCTCTTTATGACAGCATCGCGAGCTCCAACAATAAGAGGGAAACTAAGCAGCACTACTCGGGCTCTTTGTACATTTGGCTACGGGGCGGGGACGTGGGAAACAACGAAGGCAAACTTACCAAAGCAGGAATAAACTCTCGGACCGGAGCAACCTTGAATGCGGCGCAGTAATCCGCGCAAGTACCACCAACGACGGGCGTTGGTACGACATTGACTGCAGTAACGGGGACTCACTAGCGCGGCACATCATCTCAGCTCGCCGGGGATTACACATGTGGAATGGATACGCTGACCGCTGCTTCCTTAGCGAGAGCGACGCAAGATTTTTCCACGATGTATTGATGTTTTTCGTGCTGTAAGCTTATGCTACCACACGAAAGCCGCTGCAAGTGAAGGTGCAAGCCTGGTCTCAAAGTCTAAGCCAAAGGTGTTACCTCTGTGAGCCTGCAAGAGACCTAGCAGGCCGACGCACAATGGCGGGTGGCTCATTGTGGTATGCGCTTGCATGCAAATGGTCGTATTGAGCTTGTGCGAATGCAAAAATGTATACCCGAGTATACACTGAGCTTGGATAGAACTATTGGGTTACACGCGGTCTCGCTCATGCAATCGGAGCACTGCACTTTATGCGAAAGCCAAACTTGTGTGTCGCTATCACCCGACGATTCAAACACCATTCACTACACCAATCTTGCAAGATTGCAAGAGATGCTACACCTAGGTGCAACCGGAGAGTATGCTATCTCCCGAGAAAATGCAATTAAAGCCAACTAAAACTCTTGGGGGACGAGGAAGAAGGAGTGTCTCTTTTAAGCCCGCATCTTTTGAGTGCACGTATCCTAATGTCTTATTGTAATACATTTGTATGGCATCCGCATCATAGCAACCATTTTGACGGTATACGTCTTTAGAGTACTGCTTAAAGCAGACAACGCACGTCTAGATGCTGTGCATGCATTTAAGGTGTCAAACTTAGTCATAGATCTCCTGTGACTAGCAATAAATAAACTCGTGAGAAGATGCAAGGCTTCAATTAAGGGCAGGAATGCATCTGTGCTGCTGTGACAAAGCTTCGTAACCTAGCCAACGCATCCCTCCCTTTCATTGTTAATAGGATTTTCTTTCCTTAGCAGCATATCTCAAGTGCATAGACAGAGACTAACTTCTATGAGGGTGCAATACAAATGTACCTTAAATCCTTTGGAGACCGTGCATTTAGTTCATATGCTCCCAAAGCCTGGAACTCCCTCCCGACCTGCGTCAGAACATCCCCTGACCTGACCACATTTAAAAGGAACCTAAAAACACACCTATTTAGGACAGCATTTAGTGGGTCCCTGTGATTCGTCCTTGATGTGCTTATGCGTGCTGACACTGTGCATGCTGCCACTAACCACATTTGCATGCTGACCCTGTGCATGTCACCCCTAACCATATTATTCATTTTGTTTGTTTTTCAAGCATGATTTTACAATTGCATTTCACTTTACAGCAAATGTAAAGCGCCTAGAAAGAGATTAAGTTCTCTGAGGGCGCTTTATCAAGTGAATTACAATAATAATAATTATTATTATTAATATTATTATTGTCATTGTCATTACCCAAGTGGCTCGCACTTCACGACCCAGGTAGTGAGTCCGAATCCTGCTGCGGGCAATCCTTTGTTGGCCACTGCCAGGGATTAAAAACTTACTTACAGCAAACCTTAATCCAAAAGAAAATGCCACAGCTTGTGAGAGCCGCGAGAGAGAGCCGCCATACCGAGCCCGAAGGCCTTGTAGAAAAGGTTATGACGTGAAGTAAAGTATGATCGCGTGTGCGAGTAGTTCACGCACGCACATGCTAGAACGACGCGCGCGAAGTGTAGCACACAATAAACGAATCGCCGAGGTTGCTGTCTGTGCTGGTAACCGAGGGGATGACTCCGCAGCCAGTCTCATCGAGTCCAGTCTTTTATGCCAGGGTGGGTAAAGTCTGCGCGTGGCTCACAAAGGTTTCGCTACGGGAAGGCAAAGCCTACCAGCGCGTGGTCACCTGAGCGTGAAAACTTAAAGCGAAACCACTGCAAGGCAGCCTAATCCGAGACGTTAAGGCTGTCTCCCCTTGCTGGAAGCAGTCTTTCGAAGCCCGGGCAATTCAATTAAATTCAAGCTTTCCATGAGCAGGACTCCCAGAATGAATCCCAAGAAGCGGAAGCAGCGGAAGCAGCGGCAGCAGCAGCGGCAGCAGCAGCGGCAGCAGCAGCGAGCTCGTCTTTGACGCATTTAAGATCCGCGGCGTTCCATCCCACTGATGGAATGCCGGGAATTTTATTCCGTTTACCTATGCGGTTACTGCGACGGACGCCGACGCTAGAGTGACAGCCTGATCGCGTGCACGAGCAACTGCCGACGGAGGGGTGGGGACGCGGGCGCGGCTCCTGGAGCGCAGGCGGGCGCCATTTTTCTTCATGTCCGTATGGAGTTTCTTGCGGGATATGGAAAAAATAGATATGTTATATTGGTTTCCGCAATCGACGTTCGTAAGAACTCCGGTTTTCGAAAAAAGTTTCCCATGGTCAGAAAATGCTCGCAGCGCCGGTGGAAGGAACCTGAAGCGGTCAAGACTAGTAAGAAATTTGATTTACGGAAAGTTATGCAATGGTTAGGAAACGCTATCTGCGCTGGGTGAATTGGAATTCGGCGATAACGGAACGTGGCTGGTAGCAAGGTAATGTAATGTATCTTACTCTGTATCTCCACACAGCCACTAAGTGGGTGTTACCCGGAAGAGTTTTCAATCGCGAACTCATTGCCTAAGCGGCTTCCGTTACGCATTCGGGAGCCGACAGACATAATCTCGCGCAACAAGAGAACTATTAAAAGCACAGCTGAGTCAAGAGGGCTGTCGAGGAAGTGAGTAGCATGAAAGTAGCAGCCCAGGACGGTTGGAAAGGATGTGCAGCAGGAGAATAGATGTCTTTTCGTTAGAATTGCGGAAGCGAGTTACATAGCCTAGGAACTGCAGAGCAAGATTCTCCCGGCATCGGTATTTAAGCTTAGAAAGGTTGCCATTAGCCCATTAATTCACAAGAAAGCACACACAAACACACACACACACACACACACACACAGCCATGTACGCCTCTGCTAGTGCAGCGCTGGTACAGAAGCGAGACACTCTACTGAGGGGGTGGGGTGGGAGCGGTCGTCTATGCTAGGTCTCGCTTTTTGCTGGGTCCATCCTTCTGGAATAACAAGTCACAAATTAATTAAGAGAAAATAATTAATTCTCATTTACGTCAGGTATAATTCTTGCTTTCTCAATTAGGATTGAAGGTTAGCCACTGTGAGGATGCCCGCAGAGTTAACGCTAAGCGGCCGAGCGGATGTGACCCTTCCTTGACCTTTGAATGGAGTGACAGTGGGCCACCCATGGACGCATGCGTTAGACTCTATCGAGAGTTGGAGTGGTATCGTAGCGTATGCAATAAATTAAAGGAACTAGTCGAAGAGACCAGCGCATTGTTCGAAGAGGTGGACCGAAGCACGCCGTCTGCAACTGGTGCGTACCGAGCCTTACCTTGAGCTCGTGCAGTGAGCCGAATGTACGCAGAGCCCGGGGTAGGGGGGCTTTCTCTTCTAAAAGCTGGTCTGCCTGTACCGCCGGCGCGCAAGCGCCGCGCGCGACAATGCGCTGGTGGTTTTGTGGTTACTACAGTGGATAATTTTTTATTCTTATGCGGCGTCTCAGTAGCGCACGTGTCGCCGGATTCATTCGAGGAAGAAGCAGACGTCCGTAGCATCCTGCGGAAGCGACCGACTGTGATCGTCCTAGGCCAGAGTAACAATGCGAAGGCGCAGCTCGTCAACAAGTTCCTTAGCGACGAAGTGCTACCGTTAAGCGCCAAGCACGGCGCCAAATGGCGCCCCGTGAGAATCAGCCAGGGACCGCAGCGGACGCTCAGCGTTTCGCTTCCGGACAGCTTCGAGCTGATCACCACGCTGCACCCTAGCGCGAAAGCCGTCCCGGAAAAGGATCTCGAGGCTCCAGAGAGCGCGCCGGGTGGCTCCGGCGGCCAGCCGTCCGCCGTGCTGGAGGTGACGGTGAACAGCGTGGCCCTGCGGCACGAGCTGGCCGTCGTGGTGCTGCCTGGCGCCGAGAAGGACATGTTCGCACAGTTCGCGGACGTTCGCTGCCTGCCGATCGTCGTGTACGCGCTGGACGGAAGGTGCCTGGGCGAGGAGGTGAGGCGCGCCAGCCAGCCAGGCCTCGCGGCGGCTGCGGCTGCCGGAGGATGCAAGTGGCAGCCAGCCGCGAGGCCCCCCCCCCCCCCCCCCCCCCCCCCCCCCCCCCCCCCCCCCCCCCGCAGCTTCGCGAGCGACCGTCGAGTGCCTGGCCTCGACTGAACCCCCCCTCCGCGCTGCCGCCCCCCAGCCGAGCTGCGGTGCATGCCGGCTCCTTGTCGTTTCGTGTCAGGACGCGTCGGAGCTGGCCGCCTTCCGTGAGGCGCACGGCGGCTGCCCGATCCTGTTCGTCCAGCTGGACTCCACCGCCGAGGCAGCTCAGTCGGCCAACCAGCGGCGCCAGCTCGTCTCGGCCGGCCGAGCCGTACAGCTTGATCTGTTCGAGCAGCTGTCCAAGATCGGCTACCTGAGCTCGCCGCCATCGCTCGGCCGCAGCAGTGCACGGGAGGAGCAAGGCCCCTCCGCCGCTGAGGCGGCCGCGGCAGAAGCTCGCGGAGGTGCCGTCGCACGCAGCGAGCTGGTGGAGCGTGCGGGCGACGTCGCCGAGGCGCTGCAGGCGTTTGCGCACGACCGCCTGCAGGGCCACCTGGTGGCAGCCTGCGTGCTGCTCGGCGCCGCGCACCAGCGCTGCCTCGAGGGCTTCATCGTGCACGCGTTCGAGATGCAGCGCGACATGCTCATCACTCCGAAGCGCCTCGACTTTGCTCGTAGCAAGGAGCAGGAGCTCTTCAGTGCACTCACCGATCTGACCGTGCTGAAGCAGGAGGAGATATCCGACCTCGTCGCCACCAGCATAGCGTCGACGCGAGACGCCATCATGTCCTGTCTAGTGGAATACGACTTCATCGGTGAGTCGGCCCGTCGAGAGCGGTCGGTCGGTCGGCCTCATGGCCTACGGCCACCGCAACTGAGACCGCAGCCGCTCGCCGGTTTCCGAGGCAAGCGTGCGTGCTGCGTCGATCCGAAAGAACAAGCTTTCACGACCGAAATTGCTCGCACATCCTGCGCCGCACGTGCCGTGGAGCTGTCGCAGGCAAGCTTCTTTTGTGCTCCCTCGTGCTCTCTCTGCTGGCGAAGTTGGGTGACTTGGTCCTGGGTCTTAGCCCAGGGGTAATGTGCTCGCTCTTCGCGATCCAGATCATGGGTTCGACTGCTGCGGTGGGCGACCCTTTATTGCCCACTGCAAGTGGTAGTGATAGCTGACAATGCTCTTCTACCGCTATATAAATAAGGCTGTTGAATCGGCCAACTCTGTACTTGTCAATTTAGGCCAAAAGAGTGCAACGGCCGCGCTATAAGAGGTTTAATGATGCAGCGCCTGCACCGGAAGAGGCGATGGCACCCCTACGGCCTATCATCCGGCCCACTGAAAGCTCGATATGCAGCCCAGCTTAAAAGAGTTGCTGATTAGGCTGTTCATCATGCACGTGCTCGGCTCTGCTGACTTGCATCAGCTCATCAGCTCGTGGTCCCGCCTGCACAATGCAGCTGGTTAGCGTGGTGTATGAGTGTGAATGTGAGTGAGTGAGTGTGTGTGTGAATGTGCATGTATGTGTGCGTTTGTTTCTGTGTGTGTGTGTGTGTGTGTGTGTGTGTGTGTGTGAGTGTGTGCATGTGTGAGCTATCACTGTGTTCGGAGACGTGGAAGTAATATGGGTGATCTGCCTTGGGTCGACACCAAAACACTGAAGTCAAAGACCCAGCAGGCAACACTCATCGGTTATACGTTGCAAATAATAGTTCCAGACTGTCGTGGCTAGGTACTTTCTATGTACTAACCAGTTCTGGGCCTTGCAAGGAGACGTTAGTGTGATCACAATTCGTGTGAATGTGATCATACACTACAAGTTTTATTGATAATCTATGTCACAATTCCACATCGGACATCAAGTTTGCATCAAGAGTGCTAAAGTCCACAAGCAGTGCCGAGGCCTCTTATAGTTGTGTAATTTGCAACACATTGTTTCGTATTGGCAGTCAATATGCCACAAGTGTGTTCGAATTCTCCAGCTCTGCCAAAAGTGGGTGCTGTTCCAAACCAGCCACATGCTAGGCATAAACACAAAAAGTGCAAGGGTTTCCGACAGCAGGTTTGCCGGAGTGAACTACATGTCATTGTGTACTCAAGTCCCTTCCTGATATACTACTGCTTTAGTACACTGTTCTGGATGATGGTTAAAGCAAGGATGATGTAAGCAGGTGAAGACTTACGCTGCTGCTTCTTGTTGTGATATGTTCTAAAAATCCACAGTAATGGAAGTTGATATGTTGAACATGCATGTTATTTCAGTTTTGTTTTTGTGTTGACATTTCCGGGTGTCTACACAAGCCAGCGTAGTTCAGGCCCAGTCATTGTTGAACTGCAGCCTTGTTTGTTTTGCTCCCAATGTTATTCCATAATCCTAGCAGCTTATTTATCTTTGTGACCTATGCATAGAATGTCCTCATTGTTTATTTGTTTGCTTAGGGGTTAACGTTAGTGACGATGGCCAGCTCATGTCTGCAAAGGATCTCAAGGTGTGCACCGGCCAGATTCGCGAGCTTGTCCTGGGCAAGTTGAACGAGGCCGTCGCTGGCAAGCTTGCCGAGTCTGTCAATGTCCTACGTGATTCATTTATTGGTGAGAGGTTTATCATTTTTCTGCAACAACTGTAGCTCGTGCCCAGCTTCACACATTTGTTTTCTTGGTCCCAATAATGTACTTTGGGGCCTACTGCTTGGTAATGTTAGGCTGTGATATTGTAAAAATCTGTCTCATTTTGGCACCTAAAGACTGTTGGTGACAGAACCTTTTGCTCTGTGAATCCTAGGCTTCGGAGCTTCCATCGCGACTTGTTCTTTTATGCTGCCGACTCTTTTCTTCCTTTCCAGCCGTCCTGCAATGCTGCCCCTGAGCTACTTGTGTATCAGTAGGTTCACAGTTCCTGAATGGTTGGGAGGGGGAGGAGAGCAGTTGCAGTCGCACTGGATAACGGATACCATATGGCCGGTACCGGTATCTAATGTTAGCAAGCATCTTTTTGTGAAGAGCCGAGCCATTCTATGTGGCACGCTTGCATGCATTTGCTGATTTGCTGTCTGTTCGAATACGCTCATCTCTGATGCATTCGTGAAATAGAGCTGCAGCTGCTCCATTCGAGCTGCACCTGCAGCTTTCTGTCTTCCTTTCTTCTTCTGCCATCTCTTCCCTCCCGCCCTATAATGACTAATGCCGTTATGCAGTGTTCTGTCCCCACTCTTTCCCCTCTTATTCTGTTTGTCAGACCTTGCCGGACTCTGTCGGCTGCATCTTTTTGGATGTACTTGCGTTTCATACAGCGCTGGCAGGTGCCGTCTCGTGTAGTTCTCTGTTATCCTATTCCAGTGTAGCTTTAGTGTTCAGGAGGTAAGGTGCTCACTCTATAAGCTTATGCGACATGCTGACACTGTGCATGCTGCCACTAACCACATTTGCATGCTGACCATGTGCATGTCACCCCTAACCATGTTATTCATTTTGTTTGTTTATCAAGCATGATATTACTCACCATTCAATTGCATTTCCCTTTGCAGCAAATGTAAAGTGCCTAGAGAGAGAGATTGAGTTCTCCGAGGGTGCCTTATCAAGTGCATTGTTATTATTATTAAACGACCGAGTTCCCCCCCCCCCCGTTTGAATCCCACTGTGGGCAATCCTGTATTGCCAACTGCAAGCGGTGGTGAAAGCCGTTAAGGCTCTTCTGCCTCCGCTCAAATGAGGCCCTTTAATCAGCTAGTAGGTTTTTCAATCTGCTGACAAGTGGAACAGACTAGCTCAATACAGCCACTGACTGGCAAGAGTCCCGACTTATAGCATTTACCGAGCGTAGGGTTGGAAGGCATGGCCTGGTCTGGTGGGTTTTATGCCACAATGCCACGAGCTCCACTGGCTTCCGTTTGATCGGCAGATACAGAGTACAGTTCTTATGCTGACCTACTAGGCCCACCACGGTTTTGCTCCTTCATTCCTAGCTGACCTGCTGTATCAGTTTCAGCCTCCTCGTGCCATCAGGTCCTCAATGAGCAGTAAATTAGTTGTTCCATTCTTTTGCTTAAATACTGTTGACTATAGAAGCTTTTGATCTGCAGGCTCTAGACTGCAGAACTCACTTCCCAAAGTCTTATTTCACGACACCTACGATCCTGCTGCTGTCTATGGCTCATTACTCCCTGCATTGCTACTTTTATGCCGCTCACCTCCTCGACTGTCGTGTTGACTGAGCTATGCCTCTCATTTTCTTGTTTTTGCGTGAGATTATACCGCATACACACTTCAAGCCAGTGAGGCTTTGATGGCTCTATTAGAAACTTTTGCTTTCTCTCTCTCTCTCTCTCTCTCTCGCATAATGCCCTCGAAGTCTTTGCTGATTTGTTGAATGACAGATTGTACCTGCACATGTACAAATCCCAGGCAAGCACATATGAAGCCTGCCATTGTTTCATTCTGGTCTGTCAAGCCAGACTGTCAGAGATGTAAGCATGGCACGTTCCTGTATATTTTTAGCTTCATAGATCTTTTGCATGGAGTGGTCATCGTAAGTGCTATTAAGTTGTAATCGATGTTAGCACCTCATGTGTTTGTTGCCTAGGCATATATATAGCAAGTGAATTTCCCCTTTCCAGTCGGTAGCAATCAGTTGGTTCTGCAATCTTAGTACAGAGTTCAAGCAGCTAACTGTGGTCGGTCATGACTTTGTTTTATAGTAGCTACCCCAGATTAAGTTGTAACTTCACCCGGGCCAAAGTGCTCGTGCCCCTCTGATGCTTCACAAATCGCAAGAGCCGCTGCTATTCAAAGATAGCTTTTTATCACAGCAGCAAACACGTTGCAAAATATTAGTGCCCGATTGAAGATTGCCTAGCGTGGCTGAAGTCATGCCAGGGGTTAGCCATGTAAGCTAAACATGAGGAAGTAGTAACTGCATAAGGATGTTCTATTAGTCCAAAACCTACCCGGATGCTTTAGCCCTTATAATGGCTCACGACCTCTTAGAAAACAGCATGATCATAGCAGCATCTTACTTTATTGACCCACAAGGCCTGCCACAGCCTGGCTCCTCCCTACCGAGCTGAACTGCTGCACCAGTTTTTAGCCTTCTCGTGCCCTCAGGTCCTCAATGGACAATAAACTTGCTATTCTATTCCTAGGCTTAAAGGCCATTGGCAATGGAAGTTTTTGCTCTGCTGGTTCTATTCTGTCGAGTTCACTTTCACAATTCTTATGCAACGACATCTGTTCTTCTGCTGCTGACTGTGGCACATTCTTTCCAGCCGTCCTGGGTTGCTTCTTTCCTGCTACTCACTCCCACGACTGTCTTCCTGACTCAGCTATGCTTCATACTTCCTCTTTGTTGCGTGAGATACATTCTGTTGGCTATTGTATGGCTAATGAAAGCTGCTGGACTTTGAGTACACTATAGACGAGTCTGCTACGTAAAACCCACTTGGTGTTTGTGCTCTGTCGATTTACAGACAGAGATACATTACATTATAAAAGCAAGGGCATGGTATTAAGCAGGAGGCAAACGTTCGCAAGGCAGCAATGGTGTAGGAAGACTGACCATCGTGGCAAGGGCTCCGCCAGGCAGTACGGCCTGCTGCATGTTCTCGGCAGCACTTGTTTGATCTGTTGTTGACTTGCTGGTGTGCATACAGTGTACCGACCATCTTTTTAGGTGTGGGGTCACTTTGCACGGATCTATTCGTGTAATCGGGCATGCTTGTGGTGTGGAAACCTTACTTAGTAATCCTGCCTTGTTTTCTTATTCATGGGGACCCAGTGTTCATTGCTTAAATTAGGTGGGGGGGACTTATGGCTATCATCTTTGACGTTATTTCACGAGCAGTGTCGACGCCAACTTAGCTTATCTTTGCTCGCCTTCCTTCCCTGCTAAACCACTGTTCGGTGGCTGTGCTTTCGTGAGTTCACTGTTAACTCAAGCATCAAGCTTGCTGGTTACTGTCAAGGCACAAGTATAAATTGAAGATGGCCATAGTCCCTTTTTTCTAGCAAGTTGTGTGTGTCTGTATGTTTGTGTGTGTGTGCGCGCCATGCACATGTGTGCGCGTTCGCCCATGTTCCGGTGCGTGCACTTGCACGTGTGTTGAGTTCGGCCATTCCATACTAAGCCTGCTGTGGAGAATGGCTGAGAAGGGACAAGCTTTTCCTGGATCAGTGCTCTGATGCCAGCCTTTCACCCAGGTGTGTGACTCACCAGGTCATCACGACAGGCGAGTCTTTCCTTCTTGAATGAATTAAGCATGCCAGCAGCAGTAGATTTGTTCAGTAGCTGGGTAATTGACAAACTGAACTGACTGCCAAATGTGCCCAAACAACTGCATCCTCCACCATTTCCTGAGCACCTGCTGCCTACTTGGTGAGCTCTAGAGATGTCAATTGTCGTCAGTCTGGTTTATGTCCTGACTTTGCAAGGTTTTCGTTGTATCATGGTGACCTCTTCGATGACAACCTAACTTTTAACAGAAATTGTTCGGAAGACCTTGTTAATGGGGTGAATTAAAAAGGAGAACCTTTCCCCCTGGGCCAAACCAGTAAGTACCATAAGGGCAGTACCATAAGCTGTCTAGGCGAGGGTGTAAGTTGAGCTTAGTCAGAGGAGCAAACTAATCCAGACCATCGACAAGCATTGTATGGTAGCATTCCAGGAAGATTCAACAGAAGGGATAAGAAGGCAAGTTTGTGCAGACAGCATAACTACTAAGGGTTTTGTAATGCATATAAGAAATTTGATACCACAATGGGCACATGCTGCAGATTAAGTTGGTGAATTAATAAGATCTTTATATGGTCTTATGTGCATAGCTCAATAATAATAAAGGTTGACAGCATACAGTTGTGAGAGAAAAAATTTTTTGATTGAGTTTGGGACCTTATTTGTAATTGAGGTCATACCGTGATCTTCAGGAGAAAGTGAATCAGCTTGGAAATTCGGCACAAGAGGTGTCAGTTAATAATAATAATAATAGTAATAATGCACTTCTTGATAAAGCGCCCTCAGAGAACTCAATCTCTTTCTAGGCGCTTTACATTTGCTGCAAAGGGAAACGGAATTGGATGGTGAGTAATATCATGCTTGATAAACAAACAACATGAATAACATGGTTAGGGGTGACATGCACAAGGTCAGCATGCAAATGTGGTTAGTGGCAGCATGCACAGTGTCAGCACACACAAGCACATCAAGGACGAATCACAGGGACCCACTAAATGCTGTCCTAAATAGGTGTGTTTTTAAGTTCTTTTTAAATGTGGTCAAGTCAGGGGAATGTTCTGACACAAGTCGGGAGAGAGTTCCAGGCTTTGGGAGCAAACCACCCCAGTCTAACTGCTGGTGGCTGTGGCCTAGGGAAGGGCCGGTGCCCATGCCGTGGTTAATCTGCAGGCCGGATTTGTCCTCCCTCTAACCCACTGGTAGGAGCTGTGGCTGGGAGGGAGCCAGAGGAGAGGGAACGCCAGGCTAGGAGGGGAGAGCTTGTATCTGGGGGAGCACTATAATAATAATAATAATAATAATAATAATGCACTTGATAAAGCAGTTTGTGTCATCGATATGAAAGTTAACGTCACCCAGTACAAAAAAGGGAAAATTCCAGAACACATACGAAAAATGCTATACTAATCTTAAATAAAGCAACACTTAGTACCCAGTAGAGGAGCAATAGATGTCTTCCACCTTTGGCAGTTTGCTTTTGGAGTGACATAATACAGGCGATTCGAAAGATCATTACACGGGACAACAGATGGCTTTACTTTGAGAGAGGATCGAACGCCAATGGCTACCCCACCACCAATTTTACTGACCTCGGAGTGTGAAGGAAAGAAAGTCTATACTGATAGCTGTCGGGCCACCACTGGCTCCAGTGTCTTGGATAAGAATGGCAGAAGGGAGATTGGACACAAGTTACATACATCCGCTTGATCTAGAGTAACCTTATAAATGAGTGGTCTGACAATACTGTTTCAAGGAAAAGATGGGACTTATTTGGTAAGCAGGGACACATTTACAGTATCAGTCGTCTCCACATTATATGGCTGTCGGTGAATGGCTTCAGGAGATGTGAGTAGCTCCAGTAAGCCCTAGGAGATATATGTAAAATTAGTACCGTATGCTTCCAGCATGTTTTACAGCAGCTTAACCATATGGCAGGCATCCAGGATGATGTGTATATATATATATATATATATATATATATATATATATATATATATATATATATATAACACACACTAACACACACACACACACATACTTTGGCTGCTACTCTCAAGTGTAAACCCTTTGCTTTGATCCCTCCCAGCCTTCGGGCACCTTGAATTCTCTCAGCTCACTTGCTGCATGTATTGATGACGTTCTGCCCATGGATAGTAGCAAATTTTCTTTAACTAAACGATGATAAAACTAACTTATTAGTTATGGGCAAACCCAGTGTAATTCAGAAATTGGAAAGGCTGACGCTCAAAATTGGCTTTGCCAGCATATCTCTTGTTGATTCAGATCGAAATCTAGGTGTCATGTTCCAAAGTAAAAAAAAAATCCTAGCTGCTTAAACAGCCTCTTTTTGTATAGCGACAAAAGAGCCTTGACGGCTATCACCACCGCTTGCAGTGGCGATAAAGGATCGCTCACCGCAGCAATCGAACCCACGACCTCGGGACTGAGGTCATGAAAGCAACCTCCTTACCTAGTGTGCCAAGTAACCTCTCGACCACATCAGCTCCACAGTCAAGTCTGCCTACTTTTAGATACATAACATTGCTAAAATTCAGGCTTGTTTAGATAAGGATACCACTTCTAAGTTGGTCCATGCATTTGTGACATCCCGTCTTGACTTGTGTAACTCACT
The DNA here is from genome assembly GCA_009760855.2 of Cristatella mucedo. NCBI lineage: Eukaryota > Metazoa > Bryozoa > Phylactolaemata > Cristatellidae > Cristatella > Cristatella mucedo. Next base: position 3,690,843 of record WPIO01000011.1, on the reverse strand, counting down.
GCTTGCTGGCCTACCGGCATGTGCAATCAGGCTATTTTAGCTGGTGCAAAACTCCGAAGCTAGGCTTGTCTGTCGTGAGCCTCGCAGTTGCCACATTACACCACTTCTCGCCGACCTGCACTGGCTCCCAGTCAAGCAACGGATTGACTTCAAGGTTTTGTCGCTCACTTTTAGGTCACTTCATTCTTTGGCTACAGCCTATCTCTCAGATCTACACCCCCACGAGGTCAAGCATCGTACCGCCTGCTTTTCGGAATCCAACAGTTTAGCAATACCTCATACAAACCTCAAATTCTTTGGAGACCGTGCATTTAGTTCGTTTGCTCCTAAATCCTGGAACTCCCTCCCGACTTGTGTCAGAACGTCCCCCGACTTGACCACATTTAAAAAGAACTTAAAAATGCACCTATTTAGGACAGCGTTTAGTGGATCCCTGTGATTCGTTCTTCATGTGCTTTTGCATGCTGACTGTGCATGCTACCACTAACCATACTTGCATGCTGACCCTGTGCATGTCACCCCTAACCATGCTAATCATGTGGTTTATCGAGCATAATATTTCTCACCATTCGATCGCGCCTCCTTTTGCAGCAAATGTAAAGCGCCTGGAAAGAGACTGAGTTCGCTGGGGGTGCTTTATCAAGTGCAATATTATTATTATTATTATTATTATCTGTTATGTTGGGCAGCTTAGGTCGATGGGCCCTAATAAGGAGAACTTCTGACGTGGTCCAGAAAACTAGCAGCCTTCATAGCCTGGGAGAGGAAGTAAGCGACGTGTTCAGTAGTTGCAGGTGCAAGGGAAGTGGAGAGAAGAGCAAAAGGTGCTGAGGTTTGCAGTCGTACAGGCTCTGCCGAGAGGGTGCAGAGTACCTAATCCTCTCTATCTTACCTACGAATGCATGTCTTGAAAATTGTACCTCGTTGCTACACCCTGTGCTGCACAGTGTTTAGTGCAAACCGCGATTTGAAAATCCCACTCTGCAACTGTAATTTAGAATGTCACTTTAGCCGGGCTGCTCGCAGGGCTGGTGATACTTTGATCTGTGCCTGCTGTTGCACCTGCCAGTGCTTCAGCGAGATGCTTGTGCACTAGTTGTGCTCATCAGTCTTACCTCCACGGTAGTACAGTGCATGCACACTAGCACCTGCCTTTCGGAGCTGAATTTGCCATAGTCAGTTTGGCTGCTGCTCCTGGAATAGCTGTATTTTTTGGTATGTGCTTCATTGCACCCCAGTAAAGCCTCTCTTATTATTCAATGCCTGAGCTGCAAGGCCGGGAGTTATAGTTCTGCCTGTGGATGGGCCAGTACTGGCGTCATCGACCGTCTTGTCGTGGCTGCTAGCAATAAAGCAACCTATCACCGTTCTATGAACCCAATCCTGAGCTCCTCCCACGAGGGGGTATTGCAGTTGAATTTGAAGGCGTCAGTTGTAGCCATTTGCAAAATCATTTATTGGTGATTACAAAGAAAGCAGGAAGGACATCCAAGAGCAGGGACAATGGCAGCTGTTAAAGTAACGAGTTTGCTAGGAAAGAAGCTACATTGCTAGCTAAGACTCTTCTGATCTGTATTATCCTATTGCCTGTTCCCAGATTGTTGAAGACTATGGATCACGATATCGACTTTATTGTATTTTTGCGGTTGGCACTGCCCTTGAATGCATTGAAAGGAGGAAAATGAAACGTGTCCGTGGAGCACACTGCAAGCACTAATTTGCTGGATTTTCGGCAACTGATGTGGCCTCAAGACTGTCATGCTGCTTTTGGCAATGGAGCTCGTGGAAATCAACTTTAGGACTTGTTGATGGTTCTGGCAAAGCTACATATTGAGTTACTCGTGCGTCGCTTCTTCAGGAATGTTTGACATGTAGTTTTTTATTGGGTGTTGCTCTCTCCAAAGATCGGTTGCTTGTGTTTATTTTGTGTGTGTAGACATTTCAAGCATTGGTCAGTCTGTGTCAGCCTGCTGTATTGGCCATCTTTCAGCTTTTCCCATCACCGGTTTCCGAGCATCTGCAGGTGCACTCTCAGGTGCACTGTCCACGGTGTGGTTGAAATTGCTTACCTGTTCATTTGAAGGAACCTTAACCAGATGTCTAGAGAGTCTCGAAGCCAGCGACACGGCTGGGTCGGCGGGCAAAGAAGGTCACGAGGGCCGATCTGCTGTGGGAGCTCTGAAACAGGTGAGGCTGGCTTCAGCGAGCAACGGAGCACAATCATTTGTCAATGAATTGAAGTCAGGAGTTGTATCGTCATTGTCTGTGCCAATATGCAATGTGTTCTATTTAGTTAAGACAACTGTAGATTTGAAAACACGTTTGGCCGTGTCGTCGTGGTATGTATGTCATGTGTGTCTGGGCCTGTCGTTAGTAAGCTAGTAGTGCGGCATATTAGGGGAATCATCTTCTAGCATCATGTAATATGCATCTCGCTGTTTTTTGTTTTCCCATTACTGACTGCTGGGCAAGCTTTTAGTTGTGTTATCGTGTTTTTGTCAGGTTTTGGCTGTCGAGCAGGTGAGGGGGTGCAGCTGACTTCACCAGTGCATTTAGAAAATTTGCTTATTGAACTTAGTAAGGGCTGCTCAAGCAGACAGCTCTGGCACATGTTGTGCGTACATGCAGGGTGTGCATACCTGCAGGGTGTGCGTACTTGCGAGGTTTGCTTGTCACAAATGAAAGATGAAATAAAATCATGTGATGGGGTTGTTGGGAGATGGTAGGGTAAAAGATCTGCTAATGCTGGGGCAAGCCAATATACTTGACCCAACATCTAGTAGCCATGACTGAACCTGCTCTCAGTTTTCTTACTGCCTTATCAGAACAATTAGTGATGCAGATTTCATTCGGCAAGGGAAGGAAAATATGAAAGGAATAGAAATAACCACTCTGGGAAATCAAACCATGCCTTACTGCTGTGCAGTGAGTCTGAATTTGACGTTTTCTTGGCACTTTTTCCAATTGTTTTACTGAAAACATATGCAATAAACTCATAGCCTTGAAACTTTAAACCATATGCACTGCTGGGAGCCCCACCCAAGACCCTAACAGTTGACTCTGCTATCACAAACTACATGCCATAGAGGTAGTGAAATTCCGAAATGGCAGCCCAAAGTGTGGCCAATAGCTCATCAGCCCTACACATATTGAAAAAGTCGGACACGTGCACATTTGACTGCCTTAATCACTGGTTGATGATACAAAACGTTCCTTTGCTATAGTACCTGTCGATATTGTTTGCAGACTGTTCTAGTAGACAGCTACTGGAGAAAATGGTTAGCCGATTTACTAAACCGGGTCACACTAGCGCTAGACATGCATATATTGGTGTAGGACCTGGCATTATGAATCGGTCACAATTGGTTTGTGCTACTAGTAGAGAGCTGAGCTGGTGTGCCTTTGATGTCACCGATCGGTGAATACGGTAGAATCAAACATGCTTTTCGAAAGGATTAGTTGGTGTGGTACTAGAGCCCAAAGTTGGCATGCTTGCTAATGCAACCGTTAGGTGGTCGTCGATAGTGATTGGCTGGAACTGGCACCGAGTCTGTCACAAAAATGGCCAGTCCTTACTAGAAGGCACCGCTTTCCGGCTGGACGATCGTTTAACATGGAGTGGCTACCGGGCAAAAGCACATGCACCGAACGCTTGAACTGGCAACCGACTGACACCTAGACGTCCCCTGACTGGATTGCATTTACACAAGAAGCCCTGCAATTACACCTGCTTCTCAAACGTTTGGTTTGTCCGTGTGATTAGCCCCTTGCGGGCTTGTGCATGCTGAAAATGTTCACGTTAAGACTAATCAGTGTATATGCTTCCTTTCCAGTCAATATATAAAATGCCTAGATAGAGATTCAGTTCTCGTATGTAAATGTAATGTATCTTTGTCATAACTCCACAAAGCCACAAAGACTACGTGGGTGGTATGTTGGAGAGTTTTGTATAGCGCACCCACAGCCTTAGCGGCGTTCGGTACGCATTCGGTAGCCAACAGACTTAATCTCACACAACAAAGAGAAAGTGGGAAGCATAGCAAAGTCAGGAGAGCAGTTGAGATAGAAAGTAGCATGGAAGCAGCAGCTCGGGATCGCTGGAAAGGATGAGCCGTAGCCGGCAGCAGGAGATTAGTTGTCGTTGTGTAAGAATCATGGAAGTTTAAGACTCGCAGAGCTAAAGCTTCTGTCGCCAACGGTCTTTAAGCAGAGGAATGGAACAGCGAATTTTTTGTCCATACAGGACCTGAGGGCACGAGGGGGCTGAAACTGATGCAACAGTTCAGCTAGGTATATATAGGAGCCAAGCCGTGGCTGGCCTTGTGGGTCAGTGTAAAAAATTTGCTCTGTATCCATTGATCAACCTGCATCCATCCGTCTTAGCTCTTTTAGTATAGGAATGGTCAAACCTCTGGGACTTGAAAACTAGCCTTGCAGCCATATTCACAGTCAGCTGCAGTGGCCTAGTTGCTTACTTTGGTAGTCCAGCCAAAAGGGAATTACAATAATCAAGCCGAGATAGAACTAAGGAGCTAGTTAAATTTTTTGCAAGCCACCTTGGAAGACAGCACCTAATTTTTGATAGGGATCGGGCGTGATGGCTAGCTGTAGAAGCAGTCTTCTGAATGAAGCTTTTAAAATTGAGGCAGCTGTCGAAAACGACACCTGCATTTTGAGCACGTGGTGATGGTCGCACAACAGTATCATCTATTAGAAGAGCAAAGCCTTTTAATCCAGCCACACGCTTAGGGTGTCCTATGAGCAAAGTTTGGTTTTATCGTCGTTTAGTTTCGAGAACTTTTCTGACATCCAGGATCAAATGTCGGCAAGGCAAGCATCAAATTTCTCAGTTGCTGCAGCAAATTCCGACGGTTTGAATGACGAATATAATAGAGTATCGTCAGGATAAAAGTGACAGAGCAAAGTTGTTACGCTGACCCACAAGGCCCGCCACGGCTTGGCTCCTTCGTATCTAGCTGAACTGCTACATTAGTTTCAGCCTGTTCGTGCCCTCAGGTCCTGTGTGGACAATAAATTAGCTGTCCCATTCCTCCGCTTAAAGACAGTTGGTGACAGAAGCTTTAGCTCTGCCGGTCCTAGACTGTGGAACTCGCTTCTACAATTCTTACGCAACGACATCTACTCTCCAACTGCCGACTATGGCACATCTTTTTCAGCGGTCCTGAACTGCTACTTCTATGCTACTCACTACCTCAACTGCTCTCCTACCTCTGCTATGCTTCCCACTTTCTCTTTGTTGCGTGAGACGAAGTCTGTTGGCTACCGAATGCGTACCGAAAGCCGCTTAGGCTGTGAGTGCGCTATACAAAAATCTCCTGCGTAACACCCACATGGTCTTTATGACTTTGTGGAGTTACTGACGGAGATACATTACATTACATATCCTATTCCATGGGCCTCAATCACTTTTCCCAGAGGTTGAGCATAAATGGAGAACAGTAAGGGACCGAGTACAGACCCTGAGGGACTCGACAGGTGACCGGTCTCGTGGGTGAGACCTGACCCCCACACGACAGGTACTGAACACAATCAGACAAGTACGATTTAAACCATGCCAGTGCCTCGTCTGCCAGACCGATTGTTGTTCTCAATCGTTTAAGTCGGACATCGTGATCAATGGTGTCGAAGGCAGCTGAAAAATCTAGCAGAGCTAGGGCAGTGACATTCCCGTCGTCGTTGCTAGGTAGAATATCATTCTTAACACGGAGCAGAGCAGTTTCAGTGGAATGCTGCCTCTTGAACCCTGATTGAAATGTTTCTGCCATTTCATTCTTTTTAATACGTGCAACTAGCTAATTAGCAACATTTTTTCAAGAATCTTTGACAAAAAGATGAAGGGAAACTGGGCGATAGTTTGGAAGGACCTCTGTATCTAATCCAGGCTTTTTGAGTATCGGTCTAACAATTGCCGATTTGAAGGACTTTGGTACGGCCCCTTTTTCTAGAGAAGCATTAAAAATCTTGGCAGGACTATGTTGGTCTGCCAGTAAAGACCTCAGAGATGATGGCATAGGATCTTCAGGAGACGAGCTCTTTTTACTAGACCTTAATTAAGTAACCACATTGCATGCAGAAACCTCGGAAAATCTTTTAAAGAAGGCCACAGGTTGTGATTCCACAATTGCTTTACTTGGAGGGGGCTTTATGGAGGCACCAAAGATGACAATTTTTTCAGTTCAGAAGGCTGAAAACTTTCGGCTGAGTCGTTAACTTCTGGGGAGGCAGACCTCTTAACATTGGCTAGTAAATTGTTTGCAGTCTTTTAAATCTCTTAGGTTGCCATGATAATATTTGGTTAGTATTGTTTTACTTATTTTAAAACGAAGCTACATGGCTGTTAGCTAAGCCACCCCAGACCCACCACCTAGCGAGGAGCTGCTGGTTCAGTGCAGGGTTTGCTAGGAAAGGTCAGCCAACACTGTGCAGATGAGGCTTGTCAATGAGGCCGGTCAATGTGACTGCTGATGTGGAATGCTGCTTCTGGTTAGCACTGAGCAGCTTAACCTTCTACCGGGTCTGCTTGTCTGGCACCTCGTTCTGCCATACTCCGACCGCCAGGAAACGCCTGATGCTACTTCGGATGTGGGATGCTACTACTGTTTTGGATGTGACTCTGCGCTGCCCGGGTCACGTCTATCGAGTACTGTCACTCTCGTGTTTGCGTCTTACGCTTTTCAACAGCTCCGTGTCGGAGCTAGGAGGTGCTCTGCCCACTTATCATACCAGGTGGAGGGAGGTTAAGTGTATGTGCTACGTTCACTGTGCGACCCGTTCGGTGAAGGGTGTTATTTGTAAAACGTCTAGAACTGACCGAGGTTCCGAAATATCACGAAGCAGAATTGTGAGATTCGATCCTATCACTGAGCCTTGCTGGCCTGGTTGGTCAGTTTTTTGTGGATCTAGGATTAGCAACTAGTGGCCAAATGTTTGTTTGCATTCCGGTGGTTGGTGGTTGTGTGAAGGAAATTTGAGGGCAGACGAGGGCCATATAGTCTGCCAAGGGCATATGGGGGCTATGGCCTTCGAGATCATTCGGTACAGTGGCAAAAAAACCGATACGGATGTTTGCTGTACGGCACTTCTTTGGTATTATGCAGATGGTTGTTCCTTTTACCTCTCTTTCTGTGGAATGCGATCCATATTCCATTACCTGCAAAGCTGCTAGTGTCAGCCTAGGTGTGATGCCTGAGTGTGAAGTGAGGGATCATTTGAGACGTCTCATTGTTGCTAAGCGAATCGTGTTGTTTGTGCTACAGGTTTTTAATGCTCAATCCACAATGAGAGTAGAGTACACACTTGTTGTGTGTGTCCCCGTTTTTCTCGGCATCTCTTCCAGTTGTTTGCCATGGTTTGAGAGTGTTTTATCCCAGATCGGCCTGCCCTTTATCAATCCACTTGTCGTGCAGCACTTATGAGATTGTCCAGCCTCCACTGGGTAATTCGGCACGCCTGGCAGTTTTCCTACCAGACACAGCCAGTTATCTTGCTGTAATAGGCTGCTGCTGTGTGCCTTGCGATTGTAATCCATGGGCCACCCTAATGGCTGCGCTCACTTGCCACAATTTTTCGGCTAGTTACACCGGGTTGCCCTTTGCACCCAGAGCTGGGCAAATTATACCTTTCTCTAATTTTTCCAGTATGCTAGCTAGTATTCTTAAATATTTCTGACGTTTCGGCATTCATTGCTACCAGCTTCGTTTTTAGTCTAGAAATCGACCTGTATAATACCTCGTGTGTTTTGAATGAGAACTGTATGCAGCCACCCGATCGGCCGTGAGAGATTGTGTGCACATTTTACTCGTGGTCTCTGCATCATGCATATACTGCAAACGTGAGTGTTTCAGATCTGGGAGCATATGTCCTCACCTTCACTACTGCCATCTCTTGTGACGATATTTTGTACGTCACTGTGTGGTGCAAACTCAGTTTCGTAAGCGTCTCTTCTTTCCAGCTGTCTGCTTCGTCTGTCTTTCACTCGGTAATTAATTTATGCTGTGCTGATTACCTCGACACAGACAGGCTTAGCTCGCCACCAGTGTCTTCAAGACGTTGCTGTGCCGCTCTGCTCCCAACGCTGCTGCGTTCCTGCCCCACGGCTCCAAGTCGCTGTGCAATAAACTCCTTCAGCACTGTCTTCAGCCAGGGCAGTGAGTAGGCTTTGGGGGGGGGGTGGAGCGACATCAAGTGCAGCCACCCCCCTCCTGCCCGAGTGGCTGTTTCCAGGGCAACTTGGTTGTGGTGGTAGCTATCGGGATTTTCGCCCGAGCACCAGTCGATTGGGAGTTTCCCTGGGGAAAAGGCAGCTCTTTGTATGACGACTTTAACATCCATGCGTTCGATTCCTTGTCCAGCTGTGAGTGCCTGATTGCATAAGCCGGTAGACTATCAAGCAGTGAGTTACAGAAGTCGAGACGGGATGCTACAAATACATGGACCAATTTGGATGTAGTATCCCTGTCCAACAAGCTCGATTTTTAGCAATGTTACGTAGTTAAAAGTAGGCAGACTTGACTGTGAAGCTGATGTGGTCGTTTAAGGAAAGGTCACTTTGGAACAGGGCACGTAGATTTTGTGCATATTCAACAGGAAATATACTGGCAGAGCCGATTGTGAGCATTAACCTTTCCAATTTCTGAATCACACTTGGTTTGTCCATAACTAGTAAGTTAGATTAATCGTCATTCAATTTAAGAAAGTTTGTTGCTATCTATGTGCCGATGTCATCTATACATGCAGCAAGGGAGTTGAGAGAATTCGACATGCTGGAGGGCTGGGAGGGACCAAATCAAAAGTACAACTGAGTTTCGTCTGCATAGAAGTGAAAGCCCAGATTGTACATGGCGATCGCATCGGCAAGAGGGAGAGTATCAACTGTGAAAATAACGGGACCAAGCACAGCGCCCTGAGGCACCCCATACTTAAGAAGCTCGTCAGATGATCTGTGTCCATTCCCATCAATACTATGGAATCTCCCGCTGAGATAGGACCTGAACCATTGCAATGTACCTGAACCATTGCAATGTAGCGCCAGTGATGCCCAGGCGAGATTAGAGGAGCTCAAGAAGGACTTCGTGGTCAATATTATCCAAATCTGCCGAAAGACCGAGCAAAACAAGTCGATATACTCTACCTATGTCGGCATTCCGAAGCAATGCCTCAAAGAACAGCTGGAAAGTATATGGCACAGTCGGCAGCAGGTGGCACAATGTCGTTTCATAATAATTGTGGAAATAAGTTGCACGTTCCATTACTTGTGTCGCCAATGGTCTTTAAGCCGAGGAATGGAACAGCTATGTCGAGCCATGGCTGGTCTTGTGGGTCAGAGTAAGAACCGTGCTCTGTATCCATTGATCGACCAGAGCGCCTATAAAGAGATTGAGTTCTCTGAGGGCGCTTTACCAAGTGCATTATTATTATTAATATTAAGTCATCGACACTACTTCAGCAAAGGTGACACATGGCTGAACCTCTGGAATTCAAAGTGTTATGCTTTTATAATGTGGCTTTTAATGACTTTTCCAGCCAAAATAGAATTTCAGTAGTCCAGCCTAAACACAACCATGGAGCAAGTAGGAGTTTTAGCCAGTCACCGTGGTAGACATTCCCTAATTGTAGGTAAGGATCAGACGTGATGGTTAGCTGTAGAAGCAGAAGCCTTTTTAATTTCATGAAAGAGGAAACCGAAATTTAGAGCACACGATGGAGATGGCTTTACAGCACCATCCATTAGAAGAGCGAAGTTTCACAGTCCAGCCATATGCTTGGGGTTTTCAATGAACAGGAGTTCTTTCTTATCGTCGTTTAATCGAAGAAAACGGGCCGATATCCGTGATCAAGTTTGTGCAAGGCAAGCATTCAGTTTGTCAGTCGTTGCAGCTGATTCCGATGGCTTTAATTACACGAGTAGAGCTGGGTATCGTCAGCATAGAAGTAATGGCCGATCCCGTGGACCGACTAATTTTTCTGAGAAGTTCGGTATACATGGAGAACAGACCCTTGTGGAATTCCTTAGGGCACTGGCCTATCAAATGAGCTGTGACCACCACAGTACACAGATAGAATGCGATCGAACAAATTTGACATGAACCATGCCAGAGCACGACCGTTCCTTGTTTTCAAGTAGGATATCGGTATCAGTAGTGCCAAATGTTGCTGATAAATAGATCGGAATCGGGGTAGTGACGTTTGCAATGCTCTGACGCAGCCCTCTCCTCTCTCTGCCTACAGATCCTCAACATGGCATACATGCTGGACGTCAACGTCGGCTGTGGACCATCGCTGCTGCAGTCCTTCTTCAACAAGATGAAACAGCTCATCCGCTCCTTGCCTTGGAACAGGCCACCGATCGTTGACACCGCATGGAAGCAAATTGTCGCCGCCGAGATGCTGAACAGCCTCAGCGAGCACAGGTGCCTGCTGCTGCCTCTGCCGCCTCCACCGATCGTCCATGTCGCTTGGCTTTAACTCACTCTCCCGGAATACTGAGTGGCTGGTCAGCGTGGCCAGGTGCCATTGCACTGCTGCTGCTGCTGTTGCCTAATGGTAGCCCCCTACCCCAAAACACTGTGCTTCTGAAGCCTGATTGCATTAGCTACTGGGCTAGAAGCACATGTTGGCCCTAGGGTGCTCAGCTCTTTCGCAATGAACTTGGACATTATCAAGATGGAGCTGGCCAGCATTCAACCAGAGAGAGAGAGAGACAGACAGACAGACAGACAGAGGGAGGGAGAGACAAAGAGAGAGAGATAGAGACAGAGACAGAGAGAGACAGACAGGCAGAGAGACAGAGAGCGAGAGACAGACAGACAAAGAGAAAGACAGACAGAGAGAGGAGTGAAGTGGATCAGATGCACACAGTGTGACTAAGCAGCAGTGGTGTACCGAAGGGGCATATTTCCCCGGGCGCTGGATGATCAGGGGCGCTGGATGATCAGGGGCGCTGGGTCAGGGCGCAGCCAGAATGGGCACCTTTAATGGGGTGCCATCTGTGCAGTTCGTCCCCTGGCACACAGTATTTCAGGAGTGCCACTGCTAAGCAGTGCTTTCACCGGCATCGGTTGATGGTGGCACGTGATACAGAAGGTGCTTTGTTGGACTCGCCCACCTGATCCAGAGCTCTCAGGATTTTTTGCATAGAAAAGCTAGCATGTTTAAAATGCAGTTGGAAAAGTCGCCCAGCTGTGTGCGTAGCTCGTTTGAAGTAAAAAAAAAGTCGAGAACCTCTCCCTTGCTGCCGAGCAGAAACGCTCGATCCCTGCTCGACGTGTCTACTTGCGGTTTGAACGTGCCGTGTGCGGGTGCACGGAACGCTGTGCCTTTTGGCTGTGCCTCGTGCAGCAGCAGCAGCGGTGCCCCTCGCCGACGCGACAGCGAGCTGCTTCCATGCTGAGCGCTCTTTTGTAGGCTGGCTCGCAGCATATGCGAGCAGATCAAAGACCGGCTCCGGCATTCTCACGACGGGTTCGGGGCAGCGCTGCGCGCCCTGGAGCAGAGGCATGAAACACGTCTCGAGCGGACGGAGGGCACGCGTCTGCGGCTGCGCAAGTTCCTGTCGCCGTCAGTGGCTCGGCTGGCGTTGCAGAGCTTCTCGCTGAAGGACAGCGTCGTGTACGGTGAGGCACGGAGACGTGACGTGAGGACGTGAGAGACAGCCGTCGGAGTGGGCGGCGCTGGGATTAAATTGGCGGGCAGTGATCCCCGTGTTTTCATGCACCCTTCTCTTTGCCCTATCTTCCGTCTTCGTTTCTTTGTCACGTTCATGTTCTGCTTGTTTCTCTGTCTGAATTTGCATGCTTGCTCCTTCTCTCTGATGCCCTCTGTCGCTATTTCTCTGTTATTTCCTCTGTCTCTATTTCTCTGTTATTTCCCATGTCTCTATTTCCCGTGACTCCCCCTGTCTCTTCTCCTCTGTTATTTCCTATGTCTCTATTTCTCTGTGACTCCTGTTTCTATTTCTCTGTGGCTCTGCTTTGGTTTTGCTTTTGTCCCTGGCTCTCTGGGTAGCTGTTTGCCTGCATCTGTCTATCGGTCTTTGTTGTCCGTCTGTTTCTGCCACTGTCTTGATTTGTCTGTCATGCTGTCTCTCAGTCTATCCGTCTTAGCATGTCTCCCTTTTTTCGTTACCATTGCAAATTGGGATAGTGGTCTAGATGTCATGCGGTTTTGGTGCATGAGCTTTGGGATTTCAGACTTGAGGTCTGCCATAGCTCCTTGGCTCCTTCGTACCCAGCTGAACTGCTGCGCCGGATTTCAGCCTCCTCGTGCCCGCAGGTCTTTTCTGCTCGATTCATCCACTTACAGACCGTTGGCGACATAAGTTGTTGCTCTGCAGTTTCTATGCTGTAGAGCTCACTTCCACAATTCTTAAGCAGCTACATCTACTCACCTGCTGCCGACTGTGGCACATACTTTCTAGCCCTCCTGAGCTACTACTTCTGTGCTACTCACTACATCAACTGCTCTCCTGACTCAGCTATGTTTCTCACTTTCTTTTTGTTACGTTAATAATAATAATAATGCACTTGATAAAGCTCCTGCAGAGAACTCAAATCTCTTTATAGGCGCTTTACATTTGCTGCAAAGGAAATAATGGTCGAATGGTGAGTGGTATCATACTTGATAAACAACACGAATAACACGGTTAGGGGTGACATGCACAAGGTCAGCATGCAAGTGTGGTTAGTGGCAGCATGCAACACTGTCAGCACGCATAGGACGGATCACAGGGACCCACTAAATGCTATCATAAATAGGTGCATTTTTAAACGTTAGATGAAATCTGTTATCTACCGAACGCCTATCGAAAGCCATAAAGCCTTGCTTTGAGTAACGTGTAGAGAACTCTTTAGTATAACAATTGTAGACTCATGGTAAAAGTAAATCACACAGAATTCTACGGAGGTGGCTCTTAAGATGCCCTTATATTTTGGCTACTGTGTGCCTATGTGTGTGTATATCTTTCGAAATGTGCTGCAGCCGTGAGGACAAGTGCATGTTTCACAGCTTTCGTGTCAGTTCAGGGAGTCTGATGGAGAAGCATGCTGGATACCATGCACTCTGCCTCTGAATTAGTGAACCATATTCGTGGCTCTGCTGAAGCTTTGAATGGGTCATTTCTTACGACGCTCACATTTTTTGCCGAAAGCCTAGGTTCAGTTCTGAAGTGGACTGAGGTATGTCCTCCGTCTGTCGAAATAAAGCACTCACTGTGTGCGACACTCAGGATGCATTCACACCGAGAGCCAACTACTGACTGAGCCTTGTTTACCGTTCTTACCGTTGTGCAAAACTTGAAATACATCAGTGGAATAGTTGAGGGTTCAGGATAGTGGATCTGGCTTCATTGCTTCGTGTTTCAAGTCGTGGTTAGCAGCACGATGTTCGATGACGATGCAGTAATGAAACTCTCAGACCTTTTCGAAAATAGCTGCGCTCGCAGCTGAAAGTAATTGCGTTCAGTAAACCCGTCCCCAACGCCTGCCTTCCTGAGTGGCTTGCTCGCTTAACTCACCGGTCAGAGCTGAGTAGAAGCAGTGCACCCTTATAGTACTGGTGGGTGCCACCTTGTGACCGACCAGGAAGTGCACTACCAATGCCCATATTAATCTAGCCGGCGCTTAGACTGAAGTGATACGGCCACCTAGCATCCATGTATTTTGACACACTGTCTGTACAGTCAGTTACCCTGTTCTAGTGAACCACTCCACCTGATCATTACCAGGCGGTGGCTGGTCGATTTTTGCGTAACGGACACACACTGCACTTATTTTGCACAAGCCTAGAAATAAAATATTCGCCGAATCTAGAGCGAATTCGCGAGGATAAATGTGCTTGTAAGTGCATCATGCAAACAGAAGCAAGCAAAGTGTGGATTGTACTAATAGCTGCCTCGCCTGGACTAAATTCTTCACTTGCTCCAGAGCAATTTCTTGGCATACTTCCTAGTTTGGAATTTGCAAAGGATGATCTTAGCCATCACTACCCATAGAATATATCAGCTTCTTTAAGATGAGCTCAAAATTCAGCTCGTGGGTTCGAGTCCTATGCAGTGGGTAAGACCAATAGGCATGCTTTTTGCTAGTTTTCACGATGTAGTATGCTAGCACCAGTTGCGAGATTCAGTACACGATGCTAACAAGGCGTCCTAATAACCATGGCCCAGAGTCTTTTCTTGTGTGCTTGTGCATGTTGGTCTAAGCATGATACATACATGCTTTGCATGCTTGGCTACTCATGATACTGTGCTTGTCATTAATTAGCCCGAGGTTATTGCTTCTCTTGAAGTGAGTTTTAAATCTCCTGGATAGAGATGTAGTTTGCTTAGGCGCTATACAAACGGCCTATTAGTGTCATTTTTTTTATTATAACCCTGCTTTTCTTGCTCCTCCTTCGTCACAGTGTATGTTAAACTCTTCACTAAATTTTTCTTCCAGACTGCTAAGACCACTAGCCCTTTTGTTTCGCAAGTGTTTCGCAAGTCCTTGAGTTTCACTGACTACATAACAAGCACGGAATCGGCTTGAAATGAAGTCAGAGAAGTGATCCTTTCACAGGCCCACAGGTCGCTTCACTTAGTTGCACCAGCCTACCTATTCGACAAGCTTGCCAGTCTAGCGTGCTACTGCACCACTTACTCCTCGGCTTTCGCGGTCGGCTTGCCATTCTTCACACTCATTTAAATCCTTTGGCCTTCAGTTTGTATTCGCCGAAAGCCCGGTACTTGCTTATGGCCTCTTTCACGATCTGAATTGATTTAGATCATTTAAGTCTTATCTAACGACACTTGCATTCTGCACAGCTTTTCCATGCCCTAGTCAAGTTGTCTTTTTTACTGTCTGCCTTTGGGTGCTTACTGGTATGTGATTCAGCAAATGTTACTAACCAGAAGTTCCATTAACCAGTTGCTTGAGTGTCTTTTTGTGTGCCTTAGCATGCTTAGACGTGGAGGAGTTTCTATTTTTCCTCGGTCCTCCCTCAATTTCAAACCCTTTGCAGTCCCAGCAGTCTTTTGCATCTCTTGTCTTAAGTCCCTCCGGCAGCAGGTTACCAATGGTGGCAGGAATCTGTTGTCCCCCTTTCGGTACCAAGACTGCCTTTATTACAAATTTTTTAAACGTCCATTCTTCGGTACTCAGTGCCATAAATCTTTCCTTCCTCTCACTGAGCGATTTTAACATTCATTTTGCTGACTCATTTGACCCCTCAAGTGCCAGATTTAATTTCATACACTGACTGGTTCATTTTCTGAGGTGGCTCATGTGTATGACCCCACGTACAACAAACGTCAAACACTTGATCAATTATTTTGCCATGATAATATTCTGTCGACCCCTATTATTGCCAAAGTTAGCCCATGTGACCATAGCAGATCTTATTCAGCCAGCAGTTTGTGTCCCCCTCGGTATCCATAATCATGTACCAATCCCAAAACCTTAAGTTCTTTGTCACTAATCATATTGAAATGCTTCTTCTACAGCACATATAAATTGCCCAGAAAGAAATGCAGGTTGCTATGCAGGTTGCTATGCAAATGCGTTATTAGTTAGTATCATTGATGCTGTCCGTACGATAATATCCTCATTGTCACGGCTGCTCAATCCTCCTCCCGACCTGTCCTCACTGATGGAATGCTGCAACTGGACACTAACCGACGTTCTGGACAAGTTTGCTTCTCTGACTAAGCTCACTTATGTCCTCAGCCTCAGCTTGTGTCCGTGCACCTTTCTAAATGGCTGTTATTAAGCAACTCATTAAGAAGGCAAAACTAGACTAGAACTAATGCAATATTCTCTCAATCGTCCTGCTATCGTTCTTATCAAAGACACTGGAGTGAGTAGTAGCAGAACCACTTAAACTTATATTGAAACTTCAAACCTAGCATGCAAGTTCCAGTAAGTTTTTAGAGCTCATCACTCTACCGAGTCAGCTCTGCTATGACTGTACAACGGCTATCTCAGGAACGCAGACTTAGGTAGGTTTTTATCAACTGCTAGCTACTCGACTAGTTGCTTGCCCATTTGTGAATTCAGCCCAGTGCAGGTCAAACTAGCCCGACCCGATTTGATGTCGGTTCGAGGCATTCTCTTGGTCCAGCCTACCTGTCCAAACTTCTTCTCAATCAGACGTGACATCGCACCACCTGCCCGGCTGACTCAAGTCGTTTGGCTGTGCCTCTGATTAACCTCAAATCTTTTGGAGAGCGTGGCTTTAGTTTTTATGCTCCAAACCTGGAACTCACTTCCGCCTGATGTGCAGCCCTCTGACTTGACGACATTTAATAGTAGACAAAACCCACCTGTTCCTCATAGCATTCCTGGGCCTGTGCAAATTGTTTATTGTATGCTTATGCATGCTGACAATGTGTGTGTTATCAGTCAGCAATTGACATCCATCCTTTGCAGCTTAGGTTAAGTACATTGAAAGAGATTTGTTCTCTCAAAGTGTTTTACACATGTCTTATGATTATTATCAATGTTTTCCTTGATTATTGTAAACACTTGGTTTTCATTCTCTTTCAAAGAGTTCTAAAAAGCCCGAATATAAATTTTGCTCTCCGTGTCACTATGCAAGAGACTTATCATTATTATTTTTATTATTATTCTATGGTTGTACACTAGTTCTTTAATGTGGGAATGCATGTCCGAGTGAAAGATTTCCAGCAGATTCCTTCAAAACTAAAAATATCAGCGCCCTTCAAATCTAAAAATCACAATGGAAATCTAATTGTCAAACTTATGTCATATTACACCTCCAATTTTGTGCCGTCAGCA
The DNA here is from genome assembly GCA_009760855.2 of Cristatella mucedo. Classification (NCBI taxonomy): domain Eukaryota; kingdom Metazoa; phylum Bryozoa; class Phylactolaemata; family Cristatellidae; genus Cristatella; species Cristatella mucedo. The sequence goes on along the minus strand of WPIO01000011.1, from coordinate 3,674,053 downwards.
AAGAGAAGACAATAAATGGTTGCTTCTGCGCTCTAAAATGGCATTTAGCGCTTGTTCAGACACTATAAAAAACTTAGATCAATAGTACCAGTCTATGATTACTATTAGCTGTAGTCACAAAAGATTGTGGGAGACGTGAAATGCTTGATAACGAGGACAGTAATAGGTCCTTTGTATTGTGTCCCAAAATAACTAAATTCCTATCCAGTTACTTCACGATGCTGCAAGAGAATCAATAACCAAGGGTTAGTGACATGCACTCTGTCAAGCTTGCAAAAGCAAACAGATGTTGTGCTGAGGCCAGAATGCCAAAGAAAGCATGAAAACACGTATGGCCCCCCCCCCAGGTACTAGTACCTCTGGCTGGTACTTCCACTAAATCATGGACAGGTAGTCAAAAATAGCGTGCATGAACAAAACAAGACACATTCATTGGGGTATGGGAATGCTGACCTAAACTGATGCGTCGTCGACTTATGGGATGCTACATCATCGCAGGTAGTGACTTCTGTCAGAAGAGTGGCTCTCTCTCATGTATATATTTCAAATTAGTGCAAGGGCACTAAATTGCTCAGCTAAATCAGCTAGTATCTTGCCTGCAATATACTAGCTGATTTAACAGCCTCTTTTGTATAGCAACAGAAGAGCCTTTATGGGTATCACCACCCCTTGCAGTGGCTATAAGGAATCACTCACCACATGATTCGGATCCACGACCTCGGGACTGAGGTCGTGACAAGCAACCGCTTTACCTAGAGTGCCATCATGGAGTAGATACCGAGGAGCATGTGAGGAGAGAGCACACTAGAGGAGCTAGGAGGTCGGACAGGTAGGCTGGTGCAAGCGAGTGAAGCGACCTGTGTGACAGACTGAGGATCTTGAAATCGATGTGACTCACGCACTCGTGGATACAGACAGGATTGATTTGCTAAAAAATTGGATACAGGCTGTATATATATATATATATATATATATATATATATATATATATATATATATATATATATATATATATATATATATATATATATATATATATATATATATATATATATATATATATATATATGTATATATATTGGCCTGTAGTGCCCTGTCCTGCCGGGTCACTGGTGCGACTTCCTCGACTCTCGGTTCAGGAACAAGGTCTGCACGCCTTCCGAGCCCGTGATGGCACCGGAGAGACTCTGCAATGCTTCTGGCTTTGCTCGCGGTGGGATGCCGAGGTCCACCTTGAGGCAGGCTTCATCGTCTGGCCACCAGCTGCCACAAGTACCTGTCACCAAGGGCCTCGCAATCGCCGACCGGTAGCCGGTGTCGGCTGCCAGCGGCCGAGTATTTGTCGACCTTGTACCGCGCAGCCACCGACCACCAGGGCACATTCGCTGGCGTCGAACGGTACCACCAAGCTAACGATGACTGCTTCAGTGCCGGACCGTAGGCCAGTGGGTAGGGGCAGCCTGCCGACAGGCAGCCACCAGGTGTGTTCATGCGCAGCTGAAATGAAATGGGAATGTTTCGGTGTGATGATGACCCAACTGGTCAGTGAGGCTGCACCAATATGGCCAGTGCACTAAGAAGGTGCCGAAGGTGAAGGTACCGCAGCTGCTGACTGCAGCCCGGTTTTCGCCGTGGTCACCGTGACTCGCTTATCGGTTGCTTTTCCTTGCTGCTGCAGCTTGGAGTTTTTGAGCAAGCGGCCACTTTGCAGGTGTGCGTCCGCCATCGTTCTATTAAATGCTGGTTGGCTTCCGCCACGTTGACTGTTCTTTTGCATTTTAGGCATGCCGCAATGTGGCAAGGAGATCGGGCGTGGTCAGTACGGTGTCGTGTACGCTTGCGACGACTGGGCCGGCTACAGGAACTGCGCCATCAAGTCTGTGGCGCCTCCCGATGACAAGCATTGGAACGACCTTGCCCTGGAGTTCTTTTATGCCAAGTACGGTCGTTCGGCTGCCTTTGGCTATGCGGGCAGATGCTATTGTTTTAATCAATATGCTAATTTGGCTCTACTCCATTTGATGAGTTATGGGTTGCTCACAACCGACTAACCATTTGCCGTGTTATTGGTGATTCCAGCTGTCAGTAGGAGCAGTGCTGTTTTGCTGGACACTGATAGGTTGTGGGCCAGGAAAGAATTTGTATGTAGCTGTTCTGCATGTCGTGGATTACTTAAGTTTGTCTGTTAAGCAAGTGCAGGCAATAGGTAGGATGAAGCGAGAGAATGAAGGGACCTACAAGGTAGTGATACATAACATTGCAGTCAATAATGCTGCTTGATAGGGCGAAGATCGGTGAGGTGTTATAATGTGGCAGTTCTAAGTTCACGACAGATGAGCCTAGCTGTAGAGTTGCTTACACGGTGATTAGTTCGGTTCTGCCAATCTGAATATGCCCATCTTGTTATGTCATCGTTTAGTTGTTCTGATGACTGCCGTGATGCCGAGTTTTGTACCAACTCAAAGTGCCTTTTTGCTCTGGCAGGAAGGCCTGCAAGTAGTGAGTTACAAAGTTTAAATGGGATGCTTCGAACGTGGAGTCATCCGGTGAAAGGTCATTTTGGAACAGCACACCCAGATTGTATGCATATATTACAGGAGATAGGTTGGCCGAGCCCAATTTGAAGGCTAGGTTTTTCAGTGGAGCTGGGTGAATTTGATATTTTTGAAGGCAGGGAAGGAGCCAAGCACAAATACACCTGTGTGTCACCTGCATAAAAACGAAAGCCTAGCTTGTGCTTAAGGATTACGTCGGCAAGAGAAAGTGAGAGAGAGAGAGAGGGAGAGAGAGAGTATACCATTTGAAAAGACGTAAACCTATTACGGATCCCTTGGGGTACCTCCTAGTTTAAGGCTCTTGGCATAACTGTTCGTTGACATCTACTCACTTAAAGCTCTCACCGAGATAGGACCTAAGTCGTTGAGACGATAGGCGTTCAAGAATGAGTTGGTAAGAATGGTCGCTAAAGCTGCCGAGCGATCGAGCTGAACTAGCAGAGTGACTCTTCCTAAGCGTGGCCGATTATGAGTTACGTTTCCAAGTCAAAATTCCTGAGAAGGTTGTTAGGCACTCACTGAAGTGTTGACCGTGTGGAGTGTTTTTCTTAAACATATTGCTTTGAGTTTATAGCTATGTATATAGTTAGTATTGCTATGTGTTTTTCTTGCTGTTTGCCAATGTCAGCAATCATAGTATTTTTGCGTCAGCCAGGTCAATCGATGTTAAGCAACGTCATGTCCTGAGCCTCATATGCAACTCTGCAGAGGCAGAGCTTTCAAGTTCTCATAGTCTTGAAAGCTTACGATTAGCTTGCCACCTTCACATCACTTGCTCGTGGCCCCCTCCCCTGAAGAGAGTTCCAGGCAGCAAACAGCCCGATAGGCGAAAACCCGTCGTGATGTACCTCTCCTAAACTGCAGTTATGCTGGATTATAAAGATTATTTTTTTACGGCCTGACCTGCTTGTAATCGTGAATGAGTCCAGCTGAAGTGGAGATTCTGCCCTCAGAACAAGAGATGCGCACGGCAGTAGACGACATAGACTACGACGTGTGACAAAGAGTGACATTTTTAGCTTTCGCACAAATCAGGGAGTTGTTAGAGCAGCGGCCAAAGGTGCGCAGCCCCTATCACTGGATAGGGCTCTGGGTGGTGGCATGCAGAGAGGCGATGGCTGATCTCCTGTGAGTGCAACGACCCAGCTCAAGGATGTTGGCAAAAGCCTGTGGACTGGTGGATTTCGCTGATGTGACATAGCAGCCTGCCCAGCTCATCTGCTCGTTGACCTTTAACTCGAATCCACTCTTTACCCGGCCACAAACTAGAATTGCTCGTGTGCATGCGCGACCAATGGCGTTGATCTCGCTGAACGAGCTTCATGGATCGTAGGAATCTGCCCGAACACGAGCGTATAGTTAGCGTCCGAGGCTCCGTGATTGACTACAACTACGGCGACGGCAGGTCGCCTGCCGTTCTTATCATCATGGACAGACTCCAGCGAGACTTTCACTCTGGCATCAAATCTGGCCTGGACTGGCCGAGCAGGTGAGACCTTTGCGTGGTTCACTTTGCCCCCAATCAGGCTATCTGGCAGTTGCTGCCAGACTTTGAGAGTTGCTGCTCTAGAGGCCTGGTCTAGCGAAGCACATTTGGCCTTGGCTTCACTGTGCTTCTTGGGTGAGGGAGGCTAGCACCCCATTTTTTTAATTGGACTACAAGGTAGCTAGAGTGACACATCTAGCGAGTGCTGCAGTGTCTGTTTCCACTGGGGGTCATACGTTTCAAAGTCCTTATGCCATTAATTTCGAGACGGAGGTTTGGACTTCATGTCAAAGCTCTCCATACTTTTGATGGTCAGGCAGACAAATTTGGAGCTGCAGCATCATTGGTTAAAAACCAGGCAGTGCCTGCTCGGAGCTTGCTAAGAGCAAGGGTCGTAGCCCGGTGAGTTGTTGGGCATCCATGTTGATTACATTTTACGTGAGGACACACATAGACATTGGCGATCTGCTGCAGATTCTAGTAAAGCTAAAGGTTTAAGCCTCTCAATAAACGTGTCAATACCAACAGACGATCTACTTCTCGAAGAAAAACCAAAGTGAATAAGCAATATGACCTCCAATGCCATTGGTAGGTAAAACCAGTAAACTTTGGCTGCGTTGCCCAAAAGTTGGATTCGGAGATTCGTGAAGATACTGGTAAATATGTACTATCATAGTTGTTTGTTTGCTTATGATTCTACTTCTGCCTTCTGATAGCATCTTGCTCGTGTCTTGAGTCCGAAATTATGAGGTGCAATCGGTCGTCTGTGACCCTGCTTAGTTTTTAGCCATCCTGAGGAGGCATACATCCCAACCCTCAGAGTTAAGCATGGTGGCGCACTTGACGAATTGTTGTGTGCTACTTTAGATCAGCCAGTTTTCATAGGAGGCTCTCGAAATTGCTATTTTTTATAGCTAACTCAGTTGTACCTTTGTAGAACTTGGCTTGAACAATACAGGCTCCGAGATGACCCGTGTCTTTGCCTTGTGCTGAGTTGCTGACTAAATCACGACTTACATTGTGGGTTCGAGTCTTGCATCAAAAAGTTCTTTAGTAGTTACTGCATGGTGGCAAGATTATTGCTAAGGCCCTTCTGCTGTGTAAAATGAGGCTTCTAAACCAGCCGACCTTTAATTACGTTTTTATTTTACTGTGTTGGTAAAAAGCTGACATTCTTTTCCATAGGTGGTTTAGTATGGTGTCACCACTTTCAAGACGGCCTACTTTCAGCAGAACTCCAGTGCCAACATTAGGGCCTGCTTAGACAAGAGTACGACAGCTATACTAGTTCACGCTTTTGTGGCATCATATTCAGATTACTGCAATTTTCTCTATTTGGGACTTTAGGCTTGGGCCCTTAATCGTTGGCAACTTATGCAATACTCAGCAGCTCTTCCGGTCCGCTGTCAATGGCTCTTTAGCTGCTGCAAATATAGTCAAACTTCTTAGCTGAACACCCCGACTCCCTGTCAAGCATGGAACCTGGTTCACGATCTTTTTTTTCTGGCTCACAGGTAACTTTACTTTATATATACTTCACTTCTACTTCACTAGTTACACCCGCTTACTTATTCGACCTCCCTGCTCGGCTAGTGTGCTTCGCTCATCGGCTTCCAGTCATCTTGCCGTTAACAAAGTTGGAATCTTTTGGTGATCGGGCCTTCATTTTGTATTCACCTAAAGCCAGGTATTTGCTTCTGCCCCTGTCACCACTTGTATTGACTTTGCATCATTTAAGTCTCATGTAAATACTCATCTGTTCTGCTCAGCTTTCCGTGCGCCCCAGTGAACTTGTCTTTTTAAGGTATGCCTTTGGGTGCCTACCTGTGCATTATTCAGTGCATGTTATTAACCAGGTATCCAACTCACCAGTGGCCTCGAGTGTCTTCTTGAGTCTTTTGCATGCCGATCTAAGCATGATACCGTGCATCTCATTAACCTGTGGACATCTCACGGGCATTTATTCTCTTGCACCGACTTGTAAAGTGCCTAGACCGAGATTTGGTTATCGTAGGATGTTAGGCAACCGAGTTTTTATTATAATTCACGTCTGCATTATGAAGATTGCTTCGTCAGAAGCGCTGAATGGCATTGGATTGCAAATCCATTAGTAACTTAAGAATACTTTGACCCTACAGCCACATAGAGATAGCTCAACCGACTGGTTTTTCTTTTGCAAGAAAAGCAACCAATAGACACAGTGAGAAGAGCAAGACCGACGGAGGGAGGGAGAGAGAGGGAGTGAGAAAGAGAGAGAGGGCGAGGGAGTGAGAGAGAAAGAGAGAGAGAGAGGGCGAGGGAAGGAGAGAGAGAGAGAGAGAGAGAGAGAGAGAGAGAGAGAGAGAGAGAGAGAGAGAGAGAGAGAGAGAGAGAGAGAGAGAGAGAGAGAGAGAGAGAGAGAGAGAGAGAGAGAGAGAGAGAGAGAGAGAGAGAGAGAGAGAGAGAGAGAGAGAGACGGAGAGAGACGGAGAGCCGAGAATGTCACTATGGTCTTGGGAAGTTTAGCTCAGAGGCCCACCTTAGCAGGTGGTGGCTGACGTTACACCAGCTCTTCAATGCCTCCGGAAGTGTGTATCAGCGATGTGCAATCATGTACACAATCACGATACTTAACCTCTCATGCGGCCTGTTTGCCCAGGCTGTGTGATGTGGTGGCTTTAAAAGGGTTTTAGAGTTTCTGGTTTCACGTTGGCCCTTGAATTTGCTTGTTTCGTCCTGGTAGTTTGAGCTGAGAAGGGCGTATGCTGAGCAATGCCGTCGCCAGAGAGGCCGTGGGTTGGCTTGCCGGCAGACTTTACCTGCCGGTCGCATTGGTTGCCGACATGTGCATTTATTAGTTGCTCCCATCGGGAGGAAAGCTTGAGCATATGTCTCGAACGATTGCTTCTATCTTGCGAGTTTCACTGCCAGCTTATCTTTTGCAAAATTTTATGTGAATGCATGCCTGTGTTTGTGTGTGTTCGTTTGTGGTTGCAATGTCATGGCAAGTCTGGTTGAGCTTCGGGCACTAGTTTTTGCAGTGCTTGCCTTTGTCATCGTAGGCTTCAGGTATCGATTGACGTCGTTGAAGGCATACGTTTCCTACACAGACAGGGCTTAGTTCATCGTGACATTAAGCTGAAGAACGTACTGGTGAGTCAGACGCAATGCCTCTGCTTGTTGTTTTTGGCACGGCCCGGTTGTTTTGTTAGTCGATCTGCTGCCAGTGACACTACCACCACCGGATACCTGGTCTTCTGTTGAATATCGCGGCTTCGAGTTTTCTTCTCCCCACTGGACACCTCGTTGACTTGAATGCATCCCTCGATTGCGTAATGTAAAATGCGATGCTGATATGTGCATTGTTGAGTAGGACACACTTTGCATAATGTTCAGCTCCAAAAGGGTGTATGAAGCCAGTGAAGGCACCGATGAAGGCATTTTGAGATCTCTAGTGCGGCTTGCCACTCACTCTAGCGTCTATGCTTTTGGGCCATGCTGCTCATGGCAGCTTCGACACGTGACTCCTCGGTTTCCTTTAACTTGCTGGAGGTGACGTTCGGAATAGGTCAGCCCTTAGCAATGCAGGAATGTTGGTCCACCAGCCCCAGCTCTCCAGCCAACGCCCAAGAGCTACTGAGGGGGGCATTTTGGAAATGCAGACGCTATTCTTTGTGTGACAGTGTTACGCAGCATTGTAATTTGCTCGCTTGCACCATGAAGATACTCTTTACGAGCGCTTCCGTTATCGTGAAGAGTTGCTATATTGACCTTACCATGCACTGTAAATCAAACTGGCATATACTCTTAGCTGACAAACAAATAAAGTTGATTTCCAAGCCCGGTGAAGTGCACTTGGATGGGTGCACGGCCATCGAGTAATGACCCACGTTCAGAGAATCAGCTAGTTATAATGCACTTTTACGAATTGAATCCACGGTCACCACTGTTAGTTTCAACAAGCTGGTTCGCCAGTGAGTGCATATAAGCGAGCATAGTGTATAGACTACACAGCCTAGTCCCACAGCAGCTGCTAGGACTATACATTAGGTTAGAGAGCAGTTTCGATGGACGATTCAGCTGGAGGATCAAGCCCTCCCCCCCCCCCGCCAGCCTTATTAGCTTTGCTGGTTGAGTGCCTTACGGTTGAGCCCCATGAGCTCCCGATCTTAATTTACTATGCACCCGTGTTAGTGTGCATGCAAGATTCAGCTTGCCAGCACTCCCGAATGAAACTGCTGGCTTTGTAACTCGCAGGTATTTTTTCTTCGCACATTTCCGAGTAATAATAATAATAATACACTTGATATAGCGCCTTTAGAGAACTCAATCTCTTTCTAGGCACTTTGCCCTTGCTGCAAAGGAACACGGTCGAATGGTTAGTCGTAGCATGCTGAATAAACAACAAGAATAACATGGTTAGTGGTAACATGGCAGATGGCCGGAAGCATGGGCCCCTGGGTCTTAGCCTAAGGGTGAGGTGCTTGCACTTCTCGCCCCATCGACTTCTCGAACCTTCTGGGTTTGAGTTCTGCTGCAGACAATTCTTCATTGCCCACTGCAAGTGGAACTGATGGCAGTAGTGGGTTTACTGTTGCTATATAAATGAAGCTATTGAATCAGCTAACCATCGTTTTAAGGGCCATATCGTTGCATAATGGCCAAGCTAATTTGCTGGAATCCCACATATAATCAATTGGCTGCCCTGTAAGGCTGGTAATGTTTGCTGTATAAGCAAGCTCCCTGGAGCCCATTATCAAATTAGTCATTCTTAAGTGCCACTTGCATCTCAGGTCCCTGTGACAGCAATTGGAGGATACCTGTTGCCGTGTAGTTTTTGCTGACTTTTGTGCCTCCTATTAATTTAATTAAGCTGTTTGTGCTCCTGCAACTGGTTAGTCTTTCCTGCTGGCTCAGGTTTAGAATTTTCTCATCAACTAACCCGGTGTCCTATCGATTCCATCACTGTGTGATACATAGATGGAAGGTGGGGGATCCCATGGAGTTTCAGCATAATCAGATGGATCGCTAGTCAGCTGCTGCTTCACTCAGCCCCCCATACGAGTCACTGTCTCCCCTTGAACGGATAAAGAGGTGTGCGGCAGAGGCCGAGCTCAGATGTCTCACTTAGGCTGCATGGCAGTGAATCTAACCTACACTGGTCTTCCCTTTGCAGGCCGTTTGGTGTAGACCGATGAGCCATTACCAATACGCTTTTTATGTGTCTCGAGCACGATTGACCTTGTATTTAAGGCAATTCGATTTTGGCAGATTTTTAGGCACTTGTTGCTGAATTGCTTGTTTGTGGGTTGTCTGCCTCTGCTTTCCGTTCGGGATTTTGTGCGCCTCGGTCTTATGATGCCTTTCATTCTGTCAATTTGACGGCCGTTAGTACCACCATCTTCATAATGTGATAGATAATGCTCCCTATCTCAGTCTGTCTGTTGATCCATATGTTTCTCTGTCTGGCTGCCTGCCTGCCTGCCTGTCTGTCTGTCTGTCTGTCTGTCTGTCTGTCTGTCTGTCTGTCTGTCTGTCTGTCTCTCTCTCTCTCTCTCTCTCTCTCTCTCTCTCTCTCTCTCTCTCTCTCTCTCTCTCTCTCTCTCTCTCTCTCTCTCTCTCTCTCTCTCGGTGTCTACTACTTCGACTGCTATCTAAAGTCTCTCTCATTCCATCATTCTTTCTCTCACTTTCTTGCTGTTGTTCTCTCATGCTTTCCTCCTTTCTTCCTCTTTCCCTTATCTCCTCGCCTCCTCATCCTTGCTTGCTCTCTCTCTCTCTCTCTCTCTCTCTCTCTCTCTCTCTCTCTCTCTCTCTCTCTCTCTATCTCCTGGCTTGCATCTCTTCAGCTAGCTCTCAACCTTCGCCTGTATGTCTTTCTACGTGTCTGTTTCTCTTCTTTTTTTCGCCTGTCTTTGCGTGTCTGTACTCATTCCCTTGCAGCTCTCTTGCTCTTTTGGACTTACTCGCTCTGGTCTTTCTTGCACTCTTCTTTTTTTGCTTTTTAATCTAGGCATGTCTATTTGTATGTTGACTGGTTGGTACGGCTCACTTGAGGTATAACTCTGGCTGACCTTAGACGCATGCATGTCTCATCTGCATTGTGTTTGATCATCGTTGACATGAATGTCTTCAGGTAGGTATTCAGCCCAGCACGTGCTTAAGCCAGATAGGCTTCAAGCTTGCCGAGCAGGAATGGCTGTTGTTCAAATTGTGCTACCTGCGGCCACATTCTTACTGGGCCGATGATGTAATGTAATTTATCTCGGTCTGTAACTTCACAAAGCCATAAAGACTTTGTGGATGTTACACAGGAGAGTTTTGAATAGCGCAATCACAGCCTAAGCGGCTTTCGGTACGCATTCGTTAGCCAATAGATTTCATTTCAAGTACGTCTAACCGACAGCTGTATACTTCACCATCTTTCGAAGTTTTAATGCCTGCATGATTTTGAATGCCTGTATGATTTTAGTTGAATAAGGAGAATCGAGGCCTCCTGACAGACCTTGGTTTCTGCATGTCAGAAGCCATGCTCTCTGGAACAATCGTTGGCACGCCCATTCACATGGCACCTGAACTTTTTAAAGGCCAGTACGACCACACAGTAGACGTTTATGCCTTTGGCATTCTGTTCTGGTATGCGTGTGCTGGACACGTAAACTTGCCATACAACTTTAACGTCTGTGATAACAAGGACCAATTATGGACCTCTGTACAAAAGGGTGAGTCGGCGATTGTCTTACTTTGCTCTGAAGCCTTCACATTGCTTGTGCTAGTCAAGAAAAGCTTGCCTGGCACTGTTCACCTGCTGTGGTGAAGTACGTTTTTATGGCCCTAGCGATGAGTCGATCACACAAATGTTTAGGATTGGAATTATATGTGGAGTCTTTAAAAGGCAATACATCTTTCATTAGCACCTGCTGCAGGTGGTAGAACTTGAAATTCCAAGACTTTAATGGTGAATATTTCAGACTATACTCTATTAAAAGTTATTATGAAGTCTGCTTTTAACATAAGGTGACTTTATATCATTTTTATGCAGTATTAGGATTATGACCTTAAGAGTTTTTTAAAGAAGGAGTTGGTAGATATTCAAAAGCTTAAAGGGGTTTCTCGGTGACAAGTTTTGTAGGAATTATGAAATCCTAAATGATTCATTTAAGCTCATCGAACATTTCAGAATTAGCTATCTCTGCATCACGTTTGACCTGCATCCCAACTTGTTGAACCTTGATAGATCGAGGTACGTGCATGAAGCTTGTTGTGGTATTTAGTTTATATTCTCGTGAATTTATACAGCTTCATTTTCAGTGTATCTTGATGCCTTGTACGTTGCATAACTCGGCTTATACTGCACATAGTAGACTGATATTTGAATTGTGAGTTCAGTTACTTGTATAAGAAAATTCTATGAACATTTCTGATTTTGGTTGACTAGGTTTGCTGTACCTAGCTGAACTGCTGCACCAGTTTCAGCCACTTCATGCCCTCAGGTCTCGTATGGACAATAAATTAGCTGTTCCATTCCTCCGCTTAAAGACTGTTGGCGACAGAAGCTTGAGCTCTGCAGGCCCTAGACTGTGGAACTCACTTCCACAACTCTTACACAACTACAACTACTCTCCTGCTGCCGACTATGGCTCATCATTTTCAGCGATCCTGAGCTGCTACTTCCATGCTACTCACTACCTCAACTGCTCTCCTGACTCTGCTATGCTTCCCACTTTCTCTTTGTTGCGTAAGACGAAGTCTGTTGGCTACCGAATGCGTACCGAAAGCCGCCTAGCCTGTGAGTGCGCTATACAAAACTCTCCTGCGTAACACCAGTCTTTATGGCTTTCTGGAGTTACAGACGGAGATACATGACATTACATGTACACGTCATCGTACTTTTTGCAATCATGGACATGTACAGCAAAACTCATTCGACCGAAATCAGAAATAATTCTAGTGTCCAGACGTGAAAGCAGGTTCGTTTGGTTCGACTGAAAGACTTTGCTCCTCTAATAAGTGATGATGATGTTCGACCATCACCGTGTGTTCTGAATTTAGGTGCTGTCGTTGACGGTCTCCTAAATTTGGAAAGTTTAATTACATCACTGCCTTCACCGCTAGCCATCACATCTGATCCTTATTTTGGCTGGGCTACTGAAAAGCTACGAGGCCACTTCAGCTGGTGATGAATATGGCTGCAAGGCTAGTCAGCAAATCCCAGAGGTTCAGTGATGTATCTCCTTTGCTGAAAGAGCTTCGATGGCTTCTGGTTGATCAACAAATACAGAGTAAAGTTCTTATGCTGACTCACAAGGCCTGCCAAGGCTTGACTTCTTTATACTTCGCCGAAGTATGTCACCAGTTTCAGCGTCATCTGACCTCTGGTCCTCTATGGATTATACATTTAGTTGCTCCATTCCATGGCGTAAAGAAGGTTGGGGGCAGAAGCTTTTGCTTTGCAGGTCATAGGCTGTGGAACTAACTTCCACAATTCTTACGCGACTACATCTACTCTCGTGCTGTCGACTTTGACACATTATTTCCATATTACTTGAGCTGCTACTTCCGTGCTACTCTGTACCTCAACTGCTCTGCTGACGCATCTATGCTTCTCACTTTCTCTTTGTTGCATGTGATACAGTCTTCTGGCCACCACATTCTTATGGAAAGCCGCATGGGCTTTGAGTGAGTTGTAGAAAACTCTCCTGCATAACCCACATAGTATTTATGGCTTTCTGGATCTACAGACGGAGATATATTAAATCATAAACTGATTTGTGTGCATACAACTTTGTTGGTCATGGTGTCTGCTGTACGAGTCATGTGACTGCCAGCAATCCTCGATACATTCTCGATGACTAACTGTATTTTGGCAGAGTGCAATGCAGTGATATGGTATGTGTCGTGTGTCGATGCTTAACGATAATGGAGATCTCTGTTTATGTGTCTCGTGACTTCTATGTGTCGATAATTGCTCTTCATATTTTCGTCTACTTGGTTATTTTCTACTTGTTAATGGCTGTAATGTCTATTTGGCTACTTCAATAATTTCCGAGAGATTTGACCTTGGTGAATGCAATGCCAAAATCTCATGCAAAGCAATAAGTTTTAAATAATGAGTACTGTATCGTGGTTCTTGGAAACATCAGTGAGCGTGCACTGCCAGTCACCTTTCAGTGGAGGCCATTTCAAATTGCTAAGTTTGCTTCCTGCTCAGTCTCTGTTCGTGCCAAAGCTATGTTCAGATCTCCTTTGAAAAAGGATGTCGCAGTGAGCAATCTGCTGTTGCACTGAGGACTATGGTGAATCATCTTTTTGAGGAATGCCCTGTGGATGTGGTTCTTCGCATGTCCTCTAAAGCCGGTTTTGGGAGTGTAACTTCTGTGCTGCATTGTGGGCCATCCAACGGTTTGATAACAGCAGCAAGTTTAAATTGACACCTGATTGCGCAGCTATCCTGGCTGGCTTCCTGTCTGAGCTGCAAGTTCGGTCCAAGACACTCTTTTCTGACTTAAAAGCTGACAAAGATTATCTCTGGCCTTGCTAACCCAGTCTTTGCAAGGTTAGAGACTGTAAGCTGGCTAGGTATCTCGTGTCCTAAGGATCAAATAGACTTACTTCTCCATTCGTCACGTCAAGATGCATTGACCTGCCAATTGCTTATGTATGTAGGGCGTATGTATGGTCCTGAGTTCCGTGCAGGGTACTTACCACGTGCAAACTGATTGTCGGCTTTTAAAACTTGTTTGTATGAGCATTTTTCTTGGATATTTTACACGTCTTTAACGAGGCCTCGGCTGCAAGCAACACTTACTGTAAAAAAAGAAAATTGGATTGTCGAAAGATTCAGTTTCTTATACATCGTGCGTAGCTGCCTGCCTTGCTTGTAATGTAGTGCAAGCCGTGCACTTTACTGTGGGCTTCAGCCGGGATAGAACAAATTTAAGATTATTAGAGCACATTGACTCTTGCCAATGAGGCGATTCGTAAACTTTCAGACCGCCCACTGACTGGCCGGTGCCCAGCCACTTGCAATGCCCAGTAATCATCACAAATCCTCTGAGCTACGAGAGACCAGTCATTTTAGCCGAACCCATATACATACACAACCGTTTGCATGTGCCTTAGTGTGCGCGTCTGTGTGTGTGTGTGTGTGTGTGTGTGTGTGTGTGTGTGTGTGTGTGTGTGTGTGTGTGTGTGTGTGTGTGTCTGCCTGTTAGCAACTTCACGAAGCCACAGAAGCTGAGCTAGTGTTATGCTAGAAAATGTTATGAGAGCTATGCAAGAAAATGCTATGAAAGCTATGAAATTGTTATGCTTTCTTTTGCCCGTCCACAGCCAAGGCAGCTTTTGGTGTGCATACTATAGCCTAAAACCTCCATCCAATGCAAGAAAGAGGAATTAAAGCATAGCTGAGGTGGGCAGGCAATCAGAAAAGAAAGTAGTTGGCGCAGAAGTTGCTATAGGGTCGAGCTGGAAAGCTCGTGCTCTAGTCGGCCGCCGGAGAAAAGATAGAATTGGCGCAAAGGAATTGTGGAATTTGCTCCACTGGCCATTGACCTGCAAAGTAAATGCTTTTGTCGTTAACAAGCTTCATACGAAAGACTTGATGCTGGTAGCATATTGTCCTTGGGGCATCTATGAGTATGATGATTCCGAACGATACATGTCGTGTCATCTAGTCTCACCCAGTAACCCAGTCACGTGTGGAGTTCAACAAAGTTAGCACCTGGCTGACTGGCTCTCGCGAATTATGCTCAGTGGTACGGCGATTGCTTCTGAGCCTGGCAGTGCTGCTGTTGCTGCTGCCCCACGCTGCTGTCGGTCGACTTAGCGTTTGAGAGCTTCATCAAGAAGACCGTTTCCACAGCTCCACAGCTAGCTCGATCTTGTCTAAGATAAGGGACGATCTACAGCGGTGGATTGCTAAAAAATCTATCTAGCCAGCTCCTTGATTTTGTCGAGGCTGGACAACTGCAAAACCATTTTGAGCAACCGAAAAAAGTCCTTAAGCATTTGCAGTTGGTGATGAAGATTGCTTCAAGGCTAGTCAACAAGCCCCCCGTAGATTCAGCAATGTGTCTCCTTTGCAGACAGAGCTACGGTGGCTCTCGGTCGATCAACGGATATAGAACAAAATTCTGACTCTGCCACACAAGGCCTGCCATGGCATGGCTCCTTCATACCAAGCTGATCTGATGCACCACTTTCTGCCTCCTCGGGCCTTCAGGTCCTCTATGAACCCTAAATTAGCTGTTCCATTTTAGGCTTAAAGACTATTAGCAGCAGAAGCCTTTCTTCTGCAGGTCCTAGACTGTGGGACATATTTCCATAGTAGACTGTGGGACTTATTTCCATAGTTCTTACACAATAATCTCTATTTCCCTGCTTCTGACTGTTGCACATCTTTTCCCGGCCGTCCTGAGCAGGTACTTTCTTGCTACCCACTTCCTCGACTTCCCTGCTGGCTCATCTATGCTTCTTGCTATCTCTTTGTTGTTGTGCGGGATGAAGCCTTTTGGCTGTCGTAGGCGCACTGACAGCCGCTTAGGCTTGCAGTGTGCTATCGAGAGCCTACTGCATAACATCCGCTTAGTCCTTGTGGCTTTCGGAGTTACAGATGTATTTTTTTTTGCAGCATTACATTGCAGTGATCGCTTTGAACTTGTTTTTCTTTGTGCTCGGTGTACTCAAGTGTTCTAGCCGATCGCCCCCCCCCCACGTGCAGTGGCGCCCTCTGCCTCCGCTCTCTGTGTGGCACTCGCTCCCGTGCTCCCGCAGGTGTGCGGCCCGAGAGGCTGTCCGTGTTCGACGAGGAGTGCTGGAGCCTGATGCAGCAGTGCTGGGACTCGGATCCTGCCAAGCGTCCGCTGCTAGGAGACGTCGAGTGTCAGCTCACGCAGATCCTGCACAGGGTGCGCCGCAGCATCTACGGACAGCAGCCGCAGCAGCGTCCTGCTGCCGACTCCACCGATCCGAGACTGCGACTTACGTGCATCGCCAACATCTAAGTTGCACCCTCGCTGCTGCTGCTGCTTTGCCCTCCAATTGCCTGCCAATTTTGTGTCCTCCTGGGTGGCTGCCGGGTGGACACTATATGGCTCATCTAGCTCCTGAGCATGGTGCTACTGTGCACCAGCATGCGGTTGCACGCGGCAACTGTGCCATCGAGGCTGCCGTATCCTATTGCATGGCTGCCAGCTACTCGCCCCCCTGTGCCATGCCGGTCCTACTTGCCTTAGCGCCCGATGTCATGCTGCCGTGCCACAGCAACACTTACCAAGTGTCGAGTCTTGCTGCAGTGACTTTCTGTTCGCCGCAACTGGGCGGGATCTAGCAAATCGCAGAAGCAGCAATGCAAAAAAGTATGACCACCGGCCGGCTCGCACCAGCGCCAATGCACACGCAAGCACACTCTCGAACGCACTATTTCACGTCGGCGGCACACTCATTTGCATGCAAGCAGTGCATGCGCACGCAAGCACCAGTGCACAATGCTTATGCTTTCGTACCTTGAGCTCTTTGGCTCCAAGCTCAACGGTCAGAGGACATTCGGCACATGTCATTGCTTCCGAAAGGCTAATGTGTGATTTATTATAAAAATAGCTCAAGGAAACATGGATGGTCTGCTGTCGACCTTTGCGCCATTGGTTCCAGTGGCGACATGAGCACGTGGTCACAACTTGCCTTGTCGCCCTCAGGGTTGCATGCCCGTGCCCATCCAACGCTCTTGGCACCTTGCAGTGCATGCCAAAGGTCAAGGCCGATGGCTGCAGCAAGGTTTGCGACTAGAAGCTCACCGACAGCAGCAGCGCATCACTGGCCGCTTGTCACAGCAGGACAAGGCGCGAACTGGCTGCAGAGCTCGCACTCAGCTCAGTGATGCATGCAGCAGTGTCAGGTGGGACGGTGCGACCAGTCCGCCGTTCCGACATGCTCGTTGCTGTCCCTGTCTGCAGCGGACCACTTAGCCGGCCCTTTACTTGCTCTGCAGCGGCTGTCGCAGCCACCGCAGGCCAAACGCAGGCTGAATGTGTGCGAAATGCATCCGTAAATTGATGTGACTCGTAGAGGACGTAATGACGACATCCGTGACAAGAAGCGCGACTGACTGCCCCTCTTCAGCACGGCAGCCATCGCTGCGTTGGGGTAGCGCCTCTGAGGCTCTCCTAATTGTTTTTTGCGTCTTCCACACTTCTGCCCCCTCCATTCTCCCGTCTGGCGCCGAAGCAGTGCTTTCGAGGTGCACTGCTGCTGCCGCCGACGTCACGCGCGTTGGCCTGCTGCTTTGGGACTGTGGCTGCGATCACTCGAGAGGGCGGGGTCACCGGATGAGTGGAGACTTGGCATTGGCACGGTCTTGGCCGCGTATGAGAGCTGCTGCCGACGGCAGCCCACGCTCCGTGGTCCAGTCTGCCGATCGCCTGTCTCCGCTGCTGCTGTCATCGTACGGTAGGGCGCAGGAGCGAGGTCAGTAAGTGAGCGCCGAGGATCCAAACCAGGTGCCTGCTCCCCGCAGAAGGCCTGGCCCCTGCTGAACGCATGACATTAGCCTCATGCAATGCTGTACGTGAGATCTGTTGGGAATTGGAAGTGCTGCCGCCTGCTGCTGACGATCATAACTGTTAAGCAAACTTGGTTGACCTTGTTGGCCGTTAATTAACGCATGCTGGGAACCATATTAAAGCACCTCGTGCGTTTAAGTGCTGCTCGCATGAAACTGACTCCACTAACAATTGCTAAAATAGCGTGCCAGACAGGCATCTTGGCAAAACTGTAATCTAGTGTAGGCTCCAAGTTCAAAAAGGATATAAAGTAAAGATCGGGACATTCAACGGCGTGTGCATATCGGCAAATGAGCTTTAGTGCCTTCCATCCAGCTTGCAGGGTGTACACAAAATACAACAAAGTCAGGTAAAGTAAAGCCGATTTAACAGCCCCATTTAAATAGCTGCTGAAGAGCCTTGACGGCTATCACAACCACTTGCTGTGGGGCAACAAAGGATTGTCGGCTACAGGACTCGAACCATGACCTGGGTCGTGAAGTGGGAGCTCATTACCACCTAAGGGGCTAAGACCAAGTGGTAGCACAAGGCAGCTGCAAGGAGCTGCCGGCTTCAGGGTTCTAACGTGGTACCGTGGGTCATGCAGTAAGTAAACCTCACTGGTGGGCCAAGCCCCACCTTCAAATTGGCGGAACGCGAACGTGTCGAGTTTTTTGTTATATATTTATGACCACAGAAAGATTATTCGGCCGATAGCCGAGCTCCATGCCAGTGGTATTTTAGCTGTGAGTGGCAGCAGTACCCAGCCAACGACCGTGGTCTTCGAGAGTCCCCCAATTTTTGTAAAGGAGCTTCGACATCCTCGAGGCCCTAGGTAGAGAGAAGTCTTGTATGCAGTATCCCCAGCTTGCTGTATGGCTGGAGACACATTCAATTTATCCTTCCCAACTATATGCCATAGTGCACATTGTAATTAATGTCCGGCAGACTAGTGCCGACTGAGGGCTTCCTTGACAGCGAACCGGAAAAATGAAGGAGCCTGAAGTTGACGACGAAGTCATCGACCAACTGCAGCATGCAGAGAAATCTTACAAACAGCTCATCTGAGCCCCGAGGAGACAGTTTTGAAGACAGTATTGTAGGACGGGGGCAGATGAAATCGACCAGTACATAAGGCTGAGGAGCACCTTTACCAATTGGCTTAGCAAGCCCAGCACCGACTGCACGGCAACCAGGATCGAGCAGCTAACTTCTTGTGTAAAAGGCATCCATACGCATTCCTCACCTATATAGACAGTCCATACACATTCCTCACCTACAAAGCCCCACCCAAGTGGAGTCGCAGGACGTATGAATTTATATCTCCGATGTCTTAGGCATATCTGATTGGTCGTTTGATTGAGAAGTGGAACCGTCCGGCAAACGTACGAAAAACAATGTGTGAGCTGTGATGGCACACTAGGTAAGGCGGTTGCTTTTCACGACCGAAGTCATGGCTTCGAATACTGCTGTGGGCGATCCTATATGGCCGCTGCAAGTGGTGGTTATAGCCGTAAAGGCTGTTCTGTCGCTATACAAAAGAGGCTGTCGAATCAGGTAGTAAATTATAAAAATTCATGACCCCAGAAAAAGGAATGAAATGAGGACTCAGCTTTGGAACTGACTGCACATATCGTGCCCTATGACCTTACGGCTACATTGCTCAATATTAAAGAAAGCGCCCCGGACGAGATCGAAAAGACTATACATCGATTTATTAAGTAAGAATGCAAGCATCTAGCCATCTCGACGAGCTTGCTATATTTATTCGTACGGATGCCGGCTTTCAAGTGCTTTGAGTGAATACCTGTGAAGGCGTGCTGATTGAAGCATATCCTCTTTATGAATAGTTGCACCTGAAAATGGACTAGGTAGAAGATTAGGAATAATTTGATTCCGTTACTTAACTGCGATACTTATTGAAAACTCGATGGAGGACCAGCTCCGTGAGTTTGGCATCAGCAAGAAAGTTGCAACGCCGAGATTACCGGCCGGTGAACTTATCGTATCCGGGAGCCTCGGCGAGGGGCCGTTGCCTGCGAAAGTTCGCCACCATACCACCTGGTAATGGAACCGTCATCCCACCAGGTAGTTCATGCCGTCCATTGCCACGAATGGAGCCGTGAATGCCATGAATAAAAAATGTCCAAAATGAACCGAACCGGCCATTCTACAGCGCCCCTGAAGCGACCTGCTGCATGTGTGTCTTCCTTCGCTTTCGATCTAACTTTCGTCACGACATCCCCTGACCTGACCGCATTTAAAAAGAAACTAAAAACGCACCTATCGATCACAGTATTTAGTGGGTCCCTGTGAATCGACCTTTATGTGCTTATTCGTGCAGACACTGTGCATGCTGCTACTAACCACACTTGAATACTGACCCTGTGCATGTCACCCTTAACCATGTTATTCTCGGTTGTTTATTGAGCTCGCTAACGCTAACCACTCGATAGTGTTTCCTTTGCAGCAAATGTAAAGCGCCTAGAAAGAGATCGAGTTATCTGAGGGCGCTTTATCAAGTGTGTTATTATTGTTATTATTATTCTTATTATCCACCTCCATCTTCAGTAGACTTTTGTAATTAGCACTCGCTGAGCACTCATTCTTGTAGCTGGGACATTCTTCTAATTGGCTGACAGATAGTCAAACGGAAGTCGGTCATCGATCTCTGTATGTGCTTAATAATGAACTGGCGAATTGTTCGCAGCCGAAAAGTAGCCAGTATGAGCGCTTGGTGGTTCGGGATGATGCAGTGGCCCATTGGTCGCCTGAGGCTGCAGCCGGCCCTAGCTAGCCTTTTATATATAGAGAAGATCCTACAAAGTCGTTTGGACCCGAGGAATTTTTTCGAAAAGAATCAAGTCACCGGTAGCGCTCCCGAGAGCTCGTGGCCAACGACGGTGGGCTTAAGGGTCATGCCATATGCCCGCCGAGTAGCAGCCCCTCCCGCCCTGGGAGGAAGTGCCGCAGCCCTGCACGCTCGCCCTAGGCGTAGGAGCTGGCTAGGCCGATGACGGGGGCGGGGCGGGGCGTTGACTGCTTGCCGGTGGTAACTCGAAAAGGCAAACCGTATCCGCCAGTATAAGGGGGAAGGGGGAGTAAGAAAGAGCATACACACTCGTTTTGCACATGAGTTGAGGGAGAGGTGCATGCGACACCACTGCATAATGATGACAATCAGCATAGGAGAAAGCCATAGGAGCGGCCAGTGGACGCAGCGACCTCGACCCTCGCTAGCGGGAGCTGTGTCCACCTCGTCCTTCTCGCTGCACACTCACATTTCCCACAGCAACAATGTTTAGCACTTGCGTCAGTTATGCAGAATTAGGAGAAAATCCAGATACATGTAATAGACGTTTGGTACCATCCAATATCAGTCCATATGCTTTCTTTCCAGCCTATGCGAAGTGGGTAGAAAGAGATCCAGTTCTCATAGGGTGCTACATTTTTCTTTATTATTACGATTATTTATATGGTATTATATTATATTATATTATATATTATTATATATATATATATATATTATTATTTAGTATATCTTTATTAACATTATTTTTCTTTATTATTATTAAGAGCTGCCCATCCCGCTTTAAGCGCAAGCAGTTATCGGGTGTATTCGTACGTTATTCCATTGCTGCATAAGTAGCTATGTATGCCGCTAAAAATGTGCCTGCGTCACCGGTGCCCGATAGCTCGGGCCGGAGGGCTCTGCTATCATCCTCGGCTGCCAGCTTTCGGCACTAGAGACATCGGCAGACTCGGCTACGATATACTTTCAAAGCCTCTCTCTGCTGGATGAAAGGCACTATAGCTCTGGTTCATGTCCAAGGTCCTTGGACCTTGCACCGACTGACCGATAGCGATGAAGCCAGACACGGCCGTGTCAGCAGCCGATCCTGCGAGTCGCAGTCCCACTGTCTTTTTCGGGTCATTAGAGCCACCTGCGACTGCTAGAAAGACTCGGAGTCATTGGCGAAGCCAAATGTTGTGAGCCACTCGAGGAGACCTGCCATTCGGTTTCGGAAGCTTAGCTTTGTCGCCGGCACGCGCCCAGCGATCGATTATGGGTGAGCATAGCCTGGCAAAATCCCAGGCCGGCGAGCACTCAGATCTTTTGAGGTACGGTCAAAGCGAAACCGCCGGAATGCGCTGCCTGACACTGATATCGGCGTTTCTGCAATGCAGGACCACAGACGCTCGTGCACCAGGTCTGCTTCGTGCCGGCTTCAGTGGGACGAGCACAACGAGCTTGTCAAATTCGGATGTTTCTGAACAAGCCGAGATGAGACCAAAGAGGACGGCAACGTTCGGATGCTCGCAAAAAGATCAAGGCTGATTTACCAGCCTCGTTTTATATAGCAGCTTTTATATAGAGCCCTCACGGCTATCGACGATGCTTCGGTGTCAATAAAAATTGACCACTGCAGTATTCGAACCCATGACCCGGGTCGTGAAGAGGGAGCACGATCAAAGGGCACTGTGAGCCGGTGTATTCTGGGGGGGGGGGTTAGGTGAGCAACTGCCATGTCCCTGCCTGAGTCTATTTAGTCGATCGTAGCTGGGTGGGTGAGCTTTCGTGGATACAGGAAATAGTGCTCGTGGCGGTCCAGAGAGAAGTACCTTCGCTGGGCGCAGCTGAAAACGAGTCCTACTCCTTTTCGGAATCAGAGTACCTGTCCCCATCCACCCACCAGCCCCTCCCCCAGTTGGCCCAAGACTTGGCGGGAGCTTTAGCGGATTACACAATAGGCTGCAAGTCCTGGTCTCTTACGCATGTCCTGTCTAGCTTCTGCTCGGCAACCTACCTGCAGGTTTCAGATCGGATACAGCTACCAACGGCAGGTGCGTGCCGCTAAGGACACTACGAGGTCGCCACCCTGGCACACCGGTGAGCATATAGGCTTGACAAGTTAGAGCACACTGCCATTAGAGGAGAGGAGCCTCGATAACTAATCGTATGACGGCGATCCTGACGCGGTGCACAAATACCGCATCTTCGGCAGTTCGAGTCTCCATTTGAAGACCGAGGATGCAATGGCGAAGTCATGACAACTTCGGTGTCGCTCGCCAGAGGGGACTTAAGTCCGGAAAATGGCCGGGCTCGGCCATCTAGCGTAGCACGAAGAACGGCAGTTCGGCGCAGGTGCTGCCAGTCCAAACCACAGATTTTCGCTAGGGCTGTGCAGACTAGGCACGAGGACGAGGCAAATGTGGCCACGGGTTCACGGTACCGGCAGCAAATCAAGAGTCTCCGATGTTCGGGCTTTTCACTCCGTGCTTTCGCTTGGTTTTCCGCATGGCAGCCAGAATTTTTTGCTCGCCCTGTCTTCTACCTCGGCAGACGCTCGAGGCCCAGTCCCCGAAAAATCGCGAGCCAGTCTGACAGAGTGGACCTCGGACGAATCGTGGGGGCTCCCGGGAGCCTGCCGCCTGCCCCCTAAGTTTGCCACGCCATTTCACCTAGTCCGGTCCACCTAGCCGTGTAGTGGGATGCGGAGCGAGTTACGGCCGCTCGTCAGCTCATTCGGACTAGACATCGAGTACACTCGCACGTGCAGCGGCTTATCGAAGGGGGCGTGGGTAGGGGGCACACGCGTGTCTCCGAGCGGCAGGATCAGGATCGGAATGGGGAGCGCCAGAATGGTCGCCTAATACTTCGCCATCTGCTTAGTTAGGTCGTCCCCGGGTGCACGATGTCCGAGGAAGGCCAGTGCTCGCGCTGGCGAGCAAGCCAGCACTCACCGGACGCCAGGTAGCCCACGTTAGCCCTCGTGTCGACGCACTCGTAGTCCACCTCGAGGTACTTGTATATGCTGTAGCACGGATCGCCGAACGCGGCGTTCGACACGTCCGGAAAGCACTCGCTCATGCCGTCGCACAGGTGCCGCACGATGCCCGTGGCATTCGGCTGCAGGCAGGCCGTGGCGTTGTGCATAGTGTCGGCGTCGTAGGCATGGCGGCAGGTCATCGAGTTTCGTCGACCGTAGTTCGCCCAGCGGACCCTGATCGTCTTGTCGTCGTAGCAGCCGAAGCCCGTGTAGCTGAGCTCGCAGACGACGCCGATCTCTAGTGGGCGGATCGAGCAGTTTAGAGCCGGCTCGAGCGACTCCTTTGACGCCGCCACGGCCGCGGCAGAAGCGGCTTGAGGGCGGCCCGGCGGCGTCCACAAGTGCAGACGACGAGGGCGGCAGGCGGCGGGGCGGGTGCGCTGCTGCTCACCGTTCTCGCAGTGGACTTCTCGCCAGTCCACGAAGAACTTGGCCACGCAGCCGCCACAAAAGTCCGGCCTGCAGACGGCCTGCGGATGCGCTCGGCAAGGCCGCGCGTAGTCGCACGGGTCGGCCATGGTGCAATTGACGAACGGCCGGGTGCTCGGGCAGTGGCCGCGAGGCTCTGCAACAGAAGGCGCGAGCGGTGTCAGGTTTTCGTTCGTCGGCTCGCTCGTCGGTCGCGCCTGCTGGGCAGTGGGCGCGGGGGGGGGGGCTGCGGTGTCTTCGTACCTGACGGTGCCGGTCCGCCGGCTGCATCGGACAAAGTGACGACGATGACGAGGACCGCGGCCGGAAACGCGCCAATCGCCATCTGCTGCGCCGACACGACCTGTCTCTCGGGCAGGCGGCTGGCCAGCTCGGCCGATGGTCCGACGGTCCGCGAGAGCAAGAGCGCAAGCGGAAGTTTCCGATTCGGCCAAGGGCAGCTAATCGTTAAAGAAAGCGCTTTTGTGTTTACACAAAGGCCCAGTGCCCTTTAGGGGAGCAATTATTGTTGACAGTCAATTGTCTTCAACCACAGACGATCTTCGCCGGCGCAGATCCCTCGAGGGAAACGCAAAGCGTCGTCGTCCTCGTTTGCCGACTCGGGTCTCCCGGAAAAAGTCTACTGGAGTGTCGGTTTCTCTCACGCACCCAAGTCCCTTCGGCGGTTCGTCGAGTGCGAACAGCGCTGGAAACTCGGCTGCGAAGTAGTAACGACAGCCGTCTGATTCCTAGATGGCGGCTTTGCATGAGGAGGCGGCCTGCGGCGTGCTGCACGCCGGTAGCTGGCGCCCGCCACGCTGCCACGCGCGGTGGCGGCTTCATTGATGTAGGCGTCGGTGGGCGTCGAAGTCGATGAGCGCAAGAACAATAGGACCTTGAAATTGGGCGGCCTCCGCATATTAACGCTATTAATTATTCCACTATTAACGATTCGAGCTCGGAGCGGCGCTGGGAGTGTGTGATTGTTGGCCGATGCGCCGCCCCCAGGATTTCGAGATGTGTGAAGCGATGCCTACAATGATGCGCTCAGCAGCAGCGAATACCTCGTGCGTCTGGACGAACTCTGGATGTTGGCTGCCGGCCACGTGCCTGGCTCTCTCTCTCTCTCTCTCTCTCTCTCTCTCTCTCTCTCTCTCTCTCTCTCTCTCTCTCTCTCTCTCTCTCTCTCTCTCTCGGCGAACGCCCTCAGCCCATTTATTATGTGTTCTAAGCTGGAGGCACCGGAATGCTAAAATGAGACGGTGCCGCAGCCGTTTGCAATAGGTATGCTGGAACTAAGACGTGGAGGCCCTTGAGGGTCGGAGAAAGATTTCTCCTTTTTATTCTCTCATCGACCGGGACCTGCAGGAGTTCCTTGAGCAATAGCGACACTCGATAGAATTTTTTTCATTGCAAGGCCGGCCCAGCAGTCGTATGAATGCCGAGCTGGTTTGGTCTAGCGGTTAAGGTGCTCGCCCCGACCAAGGTCTGACTGAGGTCGTGGGCTCGAGCCCCGAGGCACATGTGAAGCGCCTAAATAGAGATTAAGTTCTCTTGGGGCGCTACATAAATGAATTGTATTTATATTTTATGTATGAGTTCTCAGCTTGGTACAGCGAAACTGGATTGAATGAACGACAACAAAGTAGACGCCGCACTGATTTGACCCAGCGGTTAAGGTGCTCGCATCGACTAAGGACAGGGTGAATGTATTTGCTGACCAATCGGGTGGACTCGGACGCTGCGGCATAAGGGAAATGCCTGAATAGAGATTGCCTGGGATGACCATGCAGGCTACAACCGTGAATTCAGAGCGAGGCTCTCGTGCGGAGGAGCTCCACATAATATTCGTGGCATCGTGGCATTCACATTATTATTCGTCGTGGCAGCTGGAACAGGGTGATGCTCGGACGGGAAGCGGCCTACGCCCTAGTTTTGGTTACATATCTTGCTATGCATGCTTCGATCATGCGGAGGCACCGTCGTAGCTCTAGCTTCTTGTCAGCAAGTTTGACAAAGTCTATCCTCAAGGTAGCACCGTCCCTGAATTCTTTAATCTCGATTCATTGCTGCTCTACCTAACTCAGCGTCTGCCTTGCAGCTCGTGACTGCTGCCCTCAATCTGAAATTTATCGCCGGAGTCTAATGAAGCTGTTAGCCCTATAGACCCTTTACCTACCATTCTATCTCCGAGTTGCATTCACTCACTTCTGACTTGCGTCACGATATTCCTTGACTTGACCGCATTTAAAAAGTAACAAAAAACGCATCTATTTATCGCAGCATTATCTGGTCCCATATAGACGTCTACGTCTGTGCTATTTGACCGTAGAGCATAAGAAATTACGTGCCTGTGGATATCTAAACGCTTCTCGCTTCCGGCAGCTACGTCTCCCACGCCGGCGGCTGCCTTAGCGACGCCGGCGGCTAGTAACCTGGACGTTAGTTATGATCATTAGCAGCTGTTATCGCTTCGTCATCTTAGATCAAATGCATTCCTAGATATTAATATTCTTGCTAAGATTCATGAACTATGCATTAACAAAAGAAAAGCACCCCGTAGCCGCCGCGGCAGACGCCGCTCGTTGGGCGGGAACTGCGAGCTGAATACCCGGTCGTTTGGTATTCCTAGCATTGTCTCGTACCGCTCAGCACGCTTCCCCACATGCGTCACTGTAAATCTCTCTAACTTAGTGGTCATCAGGCCTGTTGTAACTCTTTCGGCCAGACTTAACGCTTGCCTTTGGAATCCTCGTTCAATGTGCAATAAGCCTCTGGTAATAACTGACATTTTTTCTGAAAATGGTATCGACCATGCTCTCCCTAACTGAAACTTGGCTAAAATCGAGAGACTGCCCGACAATAAAAGACGCTACCCCATCTGGTTTCTCGTTTTTTCACACCCCTAGATCGATCAAAACTGGAGGTGGAGTTGCTATAATCGTTCGCTCGAAATTCAACTTCAAGCCATTTGCAGTACCCTTGAAGCAGTCTTTTGAATCGATTGTCTTGGTCTCATCCGAAGAGAAGCTACCGATAGTGGCAGTAGTCTATCGCCCACCAGATACCAAATCCTCCTTTATCTCAGATTTCTCCGATCTAATTTCGATTCTGTGTGCAAGAAATCGATCCTTCCTAGTTATGGGTGATTTCAACGTTCACTTTGATAACTTATCTAACGCTTTTAGCACCAAATTTCGTGCATTGACTGACTCATTGTCTCTTGCGGCTCATGTGCATAGCCCTACTCACATCGAGGGTCACACACTCGACCAGATCTTCTCATACAACTGCACTTTGTCATCACCAATTATCACCAAATCCTGCTTATCTGACCACATGCAGATCTCATTCAATCTACAGTGTGTGCCCACCTCCTCCTCTAAAATAACCCGTGAATCGCGAAACCTCAAGACCCTTGACATCGATGCTGTCCGTGCGAGCTTCACCTCTGCTGCTCAGTCCTCCCTCCGATCTGTCATCGTTGGTAGATAGCTACAACACGACACTAGCTGACACGCTCGACGAGTTTGCACCTCTGACAAAGCGCACTGTGCGCCCCCACCCAGACGGCCTATGGTTTACCACAAACATTAAACTAGCCAGGTCTACTAAGCGAAAGCTCGAAAAAGCATACAAAAGATCTGGACTGACTTTCCATCGACAGGCATATGAAAACTACTGTAGGTCGTACCAATCGATCCTTGCAAAGGCCAAGTCTAGCTTCTATAGAAACATTGTCGAATCACTGATGCACAATCCAAAAATGCTAATGTCGACGATAAACCATCTCCTCAACCGCTCCCAGGTTAGCTCCTTACCTGATGATCCTTGTGGTGATCTAGCCGATCGCTTCTCTCGATTCTTTGTGCAGAAGATAGACAAGATCAAGGAATCCATCCCTGTGATGACAACATCTCCACTAGAATGCAGTTCCCCGATTCCTGGCTAGACCTCAATGTCTACATTTAAGCAGGTCACTCGTGATCTAGTCCTGAAGTTCGTATCTCAATCAAAGAAGACAACAAGTCCTCTGGACCCTATTCCCACTGTCCTGCTCCTACGTTGCATTGATCTGCTGCTGCCATGTATAACTAACATAATTAATTATGTCATTAGCCTCAGGTCATGTCCCAGCACCTTTCAAAAAAGCTGTAGTCAGGCCACTTCTCAAGAAATCGACACTAGACCAAGAGAACTTGAGCAACTACCGCCCAGTCTCCCTTCCACCATTCCTATCAAAGACACTGGAACGGGTCGTGGCAGGCCAACTAAACTCATATATCGAAACCTCACACCTTGCTATTAAGTTCCAGTCTGGCTTTAGAGCTAATCACTCCACAGAGTCAGCATTGCTTAGGGTGTAAAGCAAACTACGTAGGAATGCAGACATAGGTGGAGTGTCTCTACTTGTTTTGCTTGATATTTCGGAAGCTTTTGATGCTATCTATCACAAAGTTCTTCTAGAGCACCTCTCATCTCGCCTGGACATCACTGGCACTGCTCTGCAACGGTTCAGGTCCTATCTCAGTGGGAGACTCCAGAGTATTGATGTGAATGGACAAAGATCATCTGAGGAACCTCTGAAATATGGGGTACCTCAGGGCTCCGTGCTAGGTCCGGTTCTTTTCACAGTTTATACTCTCCCTCTTGCTGATGTGATTGCCAAGCACAATCTAGGCTTTCACTTCTATGCGGATGACACTCAGATGTACATTTGCTTTGATCCCTCCCAGCCTTCGAGCACTTCAAATTCACTCAACTCACTTGCTGCATGTATTGATGACATCCGCACATGGATGGCAGCAAATTTTCTAAAACTAAACGATGATAAAACTAACTTACTAGTTATGGGCAAACCCAGTGTGATTCACAAATTGGAAAGGCTTAAACTCAAAATTGGCTCTGCCAGCATATCTCCAGTTGAATCAGCTCGAAATTTAGGTGTCATTTTCCAAAGCAACCTCTCGTTAGACGACCACATCAGCTCCACAGTCTAATCTGCCTATTTTCAGCTTCATAACATTGCTAAAATTCGGGCTTGTTTAGATAAGGATACCACGTCCAAGTTGGTCCATGCATTCGTGACATCCGTCTCGAATTCTGCAACTCACTGCTTACTGGCCTACCAGCATGTGCGATCAGGCGATTGCAGCTGGTGCAAAACTCTGCAGCTAGGCTTGTCTGTCGTGAGCGTTGCAGTTGCCACGTTACTCCACTTCTCGCCGACCTGCACTGGCTACCAGTCAATCAACGGATTGACTTCAAGGTTTTGTCGCTCACTTTTAGGTCCCTCCATTCTATGGCTCCAGACTATCTCTCAGATCTACTCCGCCATCAGGCCAAGCATCGTACCACCTACTTTTCGGAATCCAACAGTCTACAATTACCCCGTACAAACCTCAAATCCTTTGGAGACCGTGCATTTAGTTCGTATGCTCCCAAAGCCTGGAACTCCCTCCCAACCTGCGGCAGAACATCCCCTAACCTGACCACATTTAAAAAGAATTTAAAAACACACCTATTTAGGACAGCATTTAGTGGGTCCCGGTGATTCGTCCTTGATGTGCTTATGAGTGCTGACACTGTGCATGCTGCCACTAACCACATTTGCACGCTGACCCTGTGCATGTCACCCCTAACCATGGTATTCATTTTGTTTGTTTATCAAGCATGATTTACTCACCATTCAACTGCATTTTTCTTTGCAGCAAATGTAAAGCGCCAAGAAAGAGATTAAGTTCTCCGAGGGCGCTTTATCAAGTGCATTATTGTTGTTATTATTATTCTTATTGTCCACATGATTCATCCTGTACGTGCTTATACCTGCTGCTGCTACTAACCACATTTGCATGCTGACCCTATGCATGCCACCTCTAATCATGTTCTGCTCGTTGTCATTGAGCATGTTACCACTAACCATTCGATTGTGCTTCCTTTGCCGAAATTGTAAAGCGCCAAGAAAGAGATTAATATTTTTTGAGGGCGTGTGAGGGAACATGCAGCCTGCGAGCACTTGGCGGAGACCCTATGAGGGCTCTGACTGCCGAAGCAGCCGCAGGCTCTTGTCCTGTGGAAGGGCAGGGGATGACTTGGCTTTTTGCTTTGTACGCGGACAAGTGTGAGGGAACAAGCAAACTCTGTAGCCTGCGAGCACAGGGCGGAGACCCTACGAGGGCTCAGACTGCCGAAGCAGCCGGCAGGCTCACGAGTGGTGGGGGGCTGATGATGTCTCGGCAGTCCCGCCCAAATCCATGCATTGGCGGCATCTGTGGGGACATCCATCCACCACAAACTGCCGCTAGCTGTTGGGTGGGTTCGGAACGAACAATGGCCCGACAGAGCGAACAACTGTGCATGCATGGAATATAATGGCTGCCGAAGGAGTACAACGGGAGAGGAGGGCGAGATCGCTCGACACCGGCAGTGGTCTAGAGTGTGTAGACTGGGCTTGGCCGGCGTGGTTTGGAATTAAGTGCTTGGTGTTGGAGCCAGCTGGCTTGTTGTTCGGTCGCGATACCCAGCCCGACGACAGGTCGTGCAGAAGGGCGGTCCCGGGGCGCTATATCAAATGTATTATTATTATTTTATTATTTACTGCTGCCGTGAATAATTAGCAAAATAACACTAGTTCGTTGCCGCAAATTCTGTCCATGCATCTTTAAAAAAAGGCTATAGTCAGGCCACTCATTAACAAGTCGGCGCTACACAAAGAGAACTTCAGTAACTTTATCCAGTCTGCCAACTGCGTTTACTACCAATGAAACGGGAATGAATAGTTTCGGCTAAGTTAAACTCTTTGTAAAAAACTAAAAAAATTTCAAAAATAATTTTCAGTCAGGTTTTAAAGCGTATCCCTCTGCAGAGTCAACGTTCGTCATCAGTGGTCTGTTGGGTGTGGTGGTTGAAAAAGCTTGCCACAGCCCATCCTTTTTTTTGCGTTCGCGATTTACAAATGTCACCATGTGGGCGTTTAATTCAAAAGAGTTTGAGGAACGCGTCTGCACGGAGCCAGAAGTTACTTACCCAAAAATGGGTTCAGCCAGCATATCTCCTGTACAGTCTTCACACGATATGGGTATTTTGTTACAAATTATCTTTTGCTAGAGGATTACATAAACTTTGCAGTTAATTCAGCCTTCTTTCAGCTCCGTAGCAATGCAAGAATCCGGGCTTGCTTAGATAATGATACCGGCAAGCCGGCTCATGCCTGTGACCTCATACCGTCTAGGCATCTGTAACTCACTAATTGAAAGTCTTCCTGTGTGTGCTACAAGGAGCTTACAGTCGCTGGACAACTCTGCGTGTAGGCATGCCTGTCTTGAACGTCTTAACCACCCAATTATAAGCTTCTTCCTGATCTACTCTGACTCCCCATCAAGCAGCTTCGAGACTTCACGGTTTTCTCAGTCAGTGACCTTTACGTACCTTAATGTTCAACCTACCAATCGGGAATAATTCCTTCTCAAGCTTCGTTTCGTAACGCCTACTCTTCTCATTCAATTTGCTTTGCTGAGCCTCTATTTGAGCTCAATTTTTTCGGTTCGGAGACCACGCTTTCAGTTGTTGCTTGTGCTCCCACGCCCGTCCCCCGAATCTCCCCCGAATTGATTGGCTTGACGAAATCCCCTGATATGAAGACATTTAAAAAGCTAAAGACCCACCTGTTCTAGGCATCATTTGCTATGTCAGCGCACTGTGTACACATGACAGCTGAAACTGTCCATTATCTAGCTAATCAATTGACATTATAATAATGATAATAATATTGCATTTAATACAGCGTCCTCAGGGAACTCAATCTCTTTCTAGGCACTTGAAATTTGCTAGACAGGAAGCACGATCGAGTGATCGAGTGACAGCTGCAGCTCAATAAACAACATGAATGAAATAGTTAGGGTGACATGATATGCTTCCTATCCAGCATGTGTAAAGTGCCAAGAAAAAGTGGCAGTCTTTGAGTGCCATTCTGGTCTGGTCCAGCGGTCAAGGTACTCTCACCCCAGGGACCAAAGTCCGGCTGAGGTCGTGGGCTCGAGCCGCCCCGAGGCATGTGTGAAGCGCCTGAATAGACATTTAAGTCCTCTTGGGGCGCTATACCAATGAATCACATTTGTTTTATTCGTATTTTTTAATGGTTTACTTGTATTATAATTTGAACAAGAACAGTTTTTGAGATACAGTTGCCTGGCCAGAATGAGTGGTTATGAACTTGGAGATAACGTATTAAGAATCTCAAGCATATGAAATCCATTGCTGCATAAATATGTATCCTCTAATTGTGTCCGAACGTTTTACCCACGAACAAAATCTTGCACATCTCCTGGATGAATATAGCTTCTGCTGGAACCCTGGGGGCCAAACCAAGCCGCTCTACGCATGTAGATTAATAAGTAACTCAACCCCAAGCAATGTGGGCTAAGTGTGTCTCTCTGCCGGAGGATTTCGTTCTAAAGAAACCAGATTCAGTTTTCTATGTCAATTGCTAGCCGAAAGAGTGCGGAGCAATAGCTGAATAAGAGAAACTCACCGAGGTCAGTAGTAAAGTACTACGATGAAGGAATGCTATGAAGGAAAGCCATGAAGAAAAAAAGGAAAGCCTCCCGCGAAGGAAGGAGGAGCCCACAGCCCAGACGTTGCCCGAGGAATGCGGAAGCAATTTCTGCACTTCTGCTGATCCACGGAGCAAAAGCATCCGATCACTCAAGTATTCTATTGAGCTCCGTTACCACAAAACGACCGGTTTCGACAAAAGTATAGAATATGAAGCTTAAAAGATTTATTTATTAGTTTTATTTATTATTTAAATTATTGTTTATTTATTTAATTTCGTGAAATTTGGGATGAAGTGATACGCAAGGTCTGTGTCAGTTCAGTTAAGCAGAAGCAGGACAGCTAGACTCATACATCCAAAACTCCACCTAGTATGTAAGTTAGTCACATTTTTGAGCTAATCACTCCAAAAACAGTAATGTTGTGAGTAAATGTTGACTTTCTAAGGGAAGCCGACTTAAGTGGAGTATATCTGCTGGTTACGTTTAATGTCTTGGCACCTTTTCATTGCATTTATCACAAAGACCTTCGTAAGCATCCTCCGTCTCGCCTAGGTATCACAATTTCTGTGGACTACACCAGGCACTATCTCAGCAAGAGATTTCAGAGGTCGTATGTCAACTGCCAATGATCATCGAATAAACCCCTATAGTATGTGTAGCTCCAATGAATCGTTTTAGGCCCAATTCTCTGCGCAAATTAAACCCATTCTCTTTTTGCTACAATCGCCAAGCACAATATAGGCTTTCATTTTTGTGCAGATGGCGCGCAGCTGTACTTGTGCTCAGATCGCTTCCTGAATTCTATCGAGCTTCCTTAACTGCGGCGTATATTTTGAATTGGATTAAAATAAATAAAATTTTTAAAATCTTAAATTTTGTTACGACCACGAATTGACGTGAAATAATTTTAAGAGAGATTCTTTTTCACCTATCTGTTACATTGAAAAGTCAGCATTGCAAATAGAACGTACAAAATCAGCCAGATTATGACTATTGTTCATTATTCACGGTCTCTTAATGATGAAAAGGTAGGAACCGATTATGCGATAGCCTAGGATCAAAGCTACAAACAAGCCGATGCCATGAAGTTGGTGTTTTAGCAGTTGAGCTGAGTTGTGATCTAGTCCACTGAGACGTACGACATTCGGTGCTCGCCATAGTTGCTGTTTGAATGCCTATACAAACTAGTAGCTGTAAAATATACCTCTGTGCTATAGATATGGACGCGTGATACCTTAAGATACAAAAATTCTTCATTTCTGCCGCGTTCTCCAACGGTCGGCGTACGTGCTTGCGTAGATGCAGCACTTCAAAGTCACTATCTGTGATTTAAAGGGTCAGAGCTTCACTGGTATATCCTGTGTTTCGGCTGAAGCACTTTCACTGTCACGAGCGGTCTCTTTTCGGTCAAAACCTGTCCGGACGAGGAAGCCACCAAACCCCGTTTGTAATAGCAAGCACCAGTAACACACCGAAGGACGTGAACAGGAAAAATGGTAATTATTACTCGCTGCGATACAAGCATTTCAAGGGCAAAATCATCGCGTTTTGTTTATTTCCGCATTCCTTGGGAAATTCGGGGAATATTTATTCGTAATCTTTCAGCACTTGGTGAAAACACAATCATGTTGTGAATACTGAAACGCTTTTATACATCGATCAGCCAAATTGTGACTGCCGAAATATCTTCCGACGCTCCTGAATTAGATGAACTATGAGGTGGTTATTTCATGGTCCGTGGGTAGGCGGCATAACAGCTTAAGCCACTGGATCGGCAGTCGTTTGAAATCTAGCGTTAAGGAGCTCGGGAGTGGCGCTCGAGGCTTTGCACCGGTCAGATGTTCACAGGTGCTCTGGCCGCCATGCGAGATTCGCTGTATGCCGTGTGGCTGATTCTCTGAGGACTCCTGCAACCATCGACGGCTGTGTGGCTAATAAGGTCGCGCTGCTCGAGAGCTCTTGACGCACTGCAGCCCGGCCGTATCAGCTGACCAGGTGAGATTTAATTGTGGAAGGCCATGTGGGTCGTGTGATTCTACCAGCGCTGATGCGATTACTTTCTGATTGTGCTTGGCCTGTGTGGATCCTATCCACTCTCTCTCTCTCTCTCTCTCTCTCTCTCTCTCTCTCTCTCTCTCTCTCTCTCTCTCTCTCTCTCTCTCTCCAGCTCTATCTCCAGCTCTCTCTCTCCAGGCCTCGCCCTTTGTAGCAGCATACACGACGGCTATAGCTCCAGTACGTACGCTCGTCCGCCTGCGTACAACACAGTCCTCATCACTATGCTCAACGACGTCAGAGACGTCGTCCATTATTCTTCTTCGTCTCGCCGCCGCGTGCGAGCCACACACAACTACAGCCTCGTTCAGTATTCGGTCGCTCGTAGCGACTTTCGCTGCACCGGCCCCGTCGACGCATGGTGTATGCATGGTGTATGCTTTGCAACTAACAAGTACTACTAGGATCGGGCGCATACTTCCAGAAGTTAAATGATTCTGCCTGTTCGTGACATCATTCAATATCAGCTATGAATCAGTCATTGTCTGTGCCAGAAGCAAGAACTCGAGCGCGGAAATTATCACTTTGTACATTTCTCAAAGAGGGATTCCGTCCTTCTCCGTGAAACCTAGCACTGAAGATGACGCTCCTGCACTACTCATATCGCATCGGCACAACCCCAGTGGCCACCTTAGGTTGCGGCATCAGCACGGCTAAGTGTTGAACCGCATTCACATGTATTGCCTATGTCAGCGCTGCCAGGTCAAGGTAAAGCCCCGCCTCCAACTCTGCTATTCACAGAGGCATTCCAAGTCAAATGAGATCTCGAGTAGAAATCGGAACCGTTCACAAATGGCGAGTTTGGCTATAAAAAGAGGTCGGCAGCACAGAATGCCAGTTTCTCGCTCAGCAAGGCAGCCACTATAAGCATAGCAACAAGGAAATGTAAATTGGTCATGGACCTAGCGAACAAAGAGGTGCGCATCTTTACAGAAAAAAACGGTATCGAGAACCAGAGGGCCAAGGTAATCGCTAAAAAATCGAACTCAGCTGAAGGAATTATTTAATGCAATTAGGTTCCCAATGAGCCAAGGCTGGCCCTACCGGGGTCACGAATAGTCGTTCGATTAAAAAAACAAAACGGCAGCGTCTCTAGAGCTCCTTGTGAGACGCAGTACTGCCGTGAAGCCATTCACCAGTCAATAGTCGAGAAAAATATTATGTTTAATAACGCACCCGTCTAAAAAGAAAGTGGACCGTATCAAATAGGGGCAAAGAATAAACAACAAACGGGTTCAATATATAGTAATCCTCTGCTGGCTACAGAATGCGTACCGAAAGCCGCTTAGGCTGTGAGTGCGCTATACAAAACACCCACACGGTCTTTATGATTTTGTGGAGTTTCTAACAGAGATTCATCAATCCTAAGTGATTACTATTGGCTGAGAGAGCCAACATGCAATCTAATCTTAATACTACTCGCTTCATTTCATGATCGAGCTCTGATCAGCCCAGAGTAGCCGTAGCAGATGTGGCCTTGGCATAGGCTTATTAGTCTAGGTAGACGTGATATGCAGCCAATCAGCAATGTACTGCAGCTCCGAAAATAGCCTCGGTGTCGTGAGTCAGTCAGTGCTGCACTGCAGGTCAAGGTGAAATCGCCCGGCGCTGTGGCTGTGAAGCGGATTCAGCCAACGCTCAGTACATGCTCGTGTGCTCTCGTACTCCTTACGTGCGTGCGGATGTCGAGCGTGCGGCTGCTATTGGTCTGGAGACGAGCACGAAGAGCTCATTCGATGACTTCAGCTTTGACATCCAGGGGCATGTCATTCGCGCCCACACTCACCTCTCCCGTAAGCAACTCGATGACAAGCCAGGCGACGACTATATATCCACTATGGTGGAAAAGATACGCGATGAGAGAAGGAAGAGCAGCATGCTCTTTGGAATCTCTCCGTCAATATCAAGATCGGAATGCTTCTTAAGCGACTAGTTAACCTGATGTACGTTATATCTAAGCCGACTCTTTGTGCAGTGCCATCGTGCGCATTCGCCGGCGTCCGTTTGCTGGTTGTTACGGAAAGAGCTGTGATGGTGCGGCACGTGCAAAATGCGTAGTGCGATTAATGATCTGAAGGCTTTGAGTAAGCAACTGGACTAGTTGGCGTACCATTAGAATTGACGGATGCACTGGCTTCAGCTGGTCCTGGTTTCGGCCTACACGACATCTCCTGACTTGTCCGCATTTAAAACTATACACGCTTCTATTTATGATATCATTTAGTGGTTCCCTGTGATTCATTCTTTATGTGCTTATGCGTGCTGATACTGTGCATGCTGCCACTAACCATACTTGCATGCTGACCCTATGCATGTCACCCCTAACCTTGGTATTCTTTTTGTTTATTGAACATGCTACCACGAACCATTTAACAATTAAATTCGATTGTGCTTTCTTTGCAGCTAATTTAAAGAGCCTAGAAAGAGATTGAGTTCCCTGAGGGTGCTATATCAAATGTATTTATTATTATTGTTATTGAGAACGCTCCCGACATTGCACTCTTCAAACGGATTAATGAGATTATCGATTTGTTAAAGTATTTTGCAAGTGAAACAAACCGCACAGGAACTGATCAGCAATGTTGAAACAGGCCGTAGGGCGAACCGAAAGACTGCACAGGCGTGCCCAGGAGATACACGGTATTCGTCATTTCGGCGAGCACTAAGTCGCCTAATCAATATTTAAGCCTCTACCGTACCGATCATTGAGCAAGTCGAAGTGAGCAGTACCGCATCTGAGCAGAGAATCAAAGTGACGTGCTAACTTGCCTACATGCTTTAATTTAAGTTGGTCCTAATCTTATTTATAACTGGAAAAGGTAATTGATTATGCAGATATCGCAGGCAATGCAAAACAAGACCAGGATATTGTCAATTCCTTGTACTTGGTCGATTGCAGTTCGTGTTTTAGAAGCTGACGATATGCAAACTGCTGGGTATGATATTATCTGTTGACAAAAGTGTTGAGGTTCTGTGAGAATTTTAAGCAAGAGGTGATAGATATGACGAGAAACTACATACGATCGATTTCGTGCACACATAATCGAAATAAGATCAGAGAAGTCATAGTCATATATAAAAGGACGTGGTACCTGTGGCCAGAGATTACTGCCACCGTTGGCAGTCTACTGTCGTGAGGACTCAAAACAAGAGATTCAAAAGACTGCATCGAAGAGACGACAAATTATTTCCTATTAAGGGAGTAAAGTGCCGCAGTTGTGACTCCTCCACAAGATTTGATTGATCTAGAGGTACGAATGGCAAAGAAGCCTAGAGCAGTGACGTCGGTTATGCTTAAAAAATCAGTCGATTTCAGTCAGCTCTCAGTCAAGGCGAACAGGTTGTCGCCAATAATCGTATTCTATATTATTAGAAGTTTATTGAAAATTTAGAAAATTGCAAGAAGATAGATCTTTTATCGCTATGGGTGATTTCAGCATCCATTTTGAAAACTTAACTGACATATTAAGTGCAAAATTTTGTGCACTGACCGACTCATTTTCTCTTGTGACTCATTTGCCTGACCCTACTCACAGCAAGAGTGTTAACATTCAATCAAATATTCTCCAATAACTGTATGCTATCATCCCCTATTCTTACCAAATTCTGCCTGCTCATCTGAGCAACTGCGGATCTCATTCAGTCTTCAGTGCGTGCCCTAACCTGCACCCAAAGTCGCACGTGAATCGCGAAACCTCAAGGCCCCTGAAATCGTTGATGTCCGTGTGCGGACTTACACGGCTGTATGAACAAACGGCGCTCAGCTAATAAATGGGGTTTCTGGGTTCAGAGTTTAGGTCTAAGGCTTTAGGGTTTAGTATTTA
Source organism: Cristatella mucedo (assembly GCA_009760855.2). Taxonomy (NCBI): domain Eukaryota; kingdom Metazoa; phylum Bryozoa; class Phylactolaemata; family Cristatellidae; genus Cristatella; species Cristatella mucedo. The sequence goes on along the minus strand of WPIO01000011.1, from coordinate 3,635,822 downwards.
GGTATTAGAATGAGAACTCTAAGTGGAAAAACTAAGTTAAAACTTGTTTATTTAACGTAAATATAAACATACGCTAGCGACCATGAACAGCCTGCTATGAGCACTGAGACCAAAACAGACTTACACGGCTGTATGAACATGCGACGCCGTATTAGCTGCCCAAACGGCATATAATTTACCGCGGACATCAAACTAGGTCTACTAGGCGCTAGTTTGAGGAGGCGTACACAAGATCAGACCTGACTTTCCACCGATAGGCATACGAGGACCACTGTAGATCATGCCATTTGATCCTGGAAAGGCCAAGTCTAGCTTCTATACAAATATTGGTGAATCAGAGATGCACAATCCAAAAAATGCTAACGTCTAGAATCGACCATCACCTTAACCGCTCCAAGATTATCACCTTACCTACCGATCCTTATGTTGATCTAACGGATAGCTTCTATGGATTCTTTGTCAGCAAGACAAAAATAAGATTATCCATCCCTAAGGTAGCAAAATTATTTCTGGATATTCTTTCTCTCAATAGAAACCCCATAAGACTCCTCTCACTCCATTGGGTGCATGTCCTCACTGGCTAAATTCAAGAAGGTCACGAGTGACCTCATCCTGAAATTTATCTTCCAGTTAAAAAAGATTACTAATGATGTAAATCCTATTCCCATCCTACTTATAAAACACATAGATCTGCTGCTTCCATGCATAAATAACTTAATAAATATGTTATTTAGCCCCTGGTCGTTCCTGCACCTTTCAAAAAGGCTGTAGTTAGGCCACTAATTAAGAAAGCAACACTCAACCAAGAGAACTTGAGAAAATTCCGCCAGTCTCACTTTTATCATTCCTATCAAATTCACTGGATCTGTATGTGGTGCAGTAGCTGAACTCTTGTATTGAAACATCAAACCTAGCAAGTAAGTTCCAATCTGGTTTGAAAGCTAATCACTCCACAGAGTCAGCATTGGTTCGGGTGTATAACGACTTTCTAAAGAATGCAGTCTTAGGTAAAATGTTTCTGTTTATTTTGCTTGATCTTTTAGCAGCGTTTGATACTCTTGATCGCCGAGCTCTTCATGTGCACCTGTCATCTTGGCTGAGCATCACTGGCACTGATCTGCAATGGTTCAAGTCCCGTCTCATTGGGAGACTCCCGAGTATTGATATGCACGGACAAAGATCAGACGAGTTACCAGTTCGGGGTACCCCTGGGCTATGTTTGGTGCGTTTTTTCGAGTTATATACTATCCTTATTGCCGATGAGATTGTCAAGTACTATCTAGTCTTTTACTTCCATGCAGATATGACACTCAGTTATGCCTTTGCTTTGATCTCTCTTAGCGTTCCGGCATTTCGTTTTTTCTCAACTCTCATTTACCTTGCTGCATGTATTGTATACATTCGAATAGGAATTGCAGAAAGAATTCTCAAATTGAATGACAATAAAACCAACTGACTATTTATGGGCAAAGTAAGTGTGACTCTGAAACTGGAATGGTTAGTGCTCAAATCGGCGCTGCCAGCTTATCTCCTGTTGAACCTGAACTAAATCTATTTGTTCATTTCCAAAGTGACCTTTCCTTAGACGACCTAATCTGCTCCACAGCGAAGTCATCCTACTTTCAGCTGCATAGCGTTGCTAAATTTCGGGCTCGGTTAGTCAGGGATATTGCATCCGAATTGGTTCGCAATTTGTGAAATTCCGTCTCGACTTCTGTAACTCACTGCTTGCTGGTCTACCGGCCTGTGCAATCAGGCGCTTACAGTTTGCGAAAAACTCTACAGCTAGGCTTTTCTGACGTGAGCGTCGTAGTTGCCACAGCATACCACCTTCCGCTGACCTGCGCTCAGTCCTAATCAAGTAGCACATCGACTTCAAGGTTTAGGGTTTAGCCCTAAACCCTAAACCCTCGCCAGGCAAGGTATGGTACCAACAGCTTTTTTAATCAGATTGTTTAGCTGTACATCGTACGAGCGCGAAATGCTATGGAGACCGTGCCTCTAGTTTATATACTCCCCAAACTCACTCCTGACTGACGTCACGAATCATCTGACTTAATGAAATTTAAAAAGAAGCTAAAACACACCTGTTAATCGCGGCATGTAGCGGGTCGTTTTGATTCATCAATTGTGTGCTTATGCGTGTGACACTGTGCATACTGCCACTAGCCATATTTACATAAAGACACTATGCATGTAATCATGTCATGTTTGAAGACATTGCGCCTACTACTAACCATTTGATTTTGCTTCCTTTACAGCATATGTACCGTCCCTTAAAGAGATCAGGTTCGTGTAAGGTGCTATACTAATGTATTATTATTATTATTTGACAGGTCAGCCTTATCTAAATAAAATAATACTTCATCTATACAGCACCCGAAGAGAACTTAATATCTTCCATTTTTATATTTACATGCCGGGCTCGAGCCCACGACCTCTGTCCTTGAAGGTGAGCAGCTTACCCCGGGTCGAATTAGGTCGGCGGGCTGCGAGCTTGGGAAAAGCAATGAACAAAAGCTTCCATCTCAACTTGCTCAACGCCGCTATCGAAAAGGTGCATTCGGAATGAAAATTTCACTATCGCAACAACTCAATGGAAATTATCCACCCACTTGCTTCATCAGCACTCACCATTCATTCATTTCAACCTCCTTTATCGGCTGGACTTTGACCCCTACCAAAAAATTCTGGCTACATCTTGACTTACGGGAGTGATGCTAGACGAACTAATCTCGAAGTTGAAGTTGAGGTCTTGCAAATTGAGGATGAGACTAGACTTCGCGATAAATATTATTAGTCTTATAAATAAATAAATATATATATATACCGGTATATAATTTATATAGCGCTCTAAGAGAACTTAATCTCTAAGCAGACGCTTTACATATGCCATGGGTTCGAGGTCACGAACTCGTAATCGTATACATTCATGTTGACCTTGGTCGAAGAGAGAGCTTTACTACTGGGCGATGCCTTTCGATCGTTAAGCTTTAGGAACTTAGTGGCTGCTCTAATTGCTAACACGGGTTCTACCCTGATCAGCATTTTCAGAATATAATCGCAAACTCGAAGCAGTTTCTGTATAATTGTCATCTCTAAATCCTGACTGCAACTTGTTAGCAAGATGTAATGAACTGATGTCCTCGTAAATTCGCTTGGTAGCTACTAATTCGGCTTTTAGTAATAAGAATAAGATAGGAGACTGGATGATAATTAGCAACATTATTCTGATCTCGGTAAATTTTGGAATTAGTGGCAAGAAAACCGCTATTTTCGGAGTGGAAATGACTTCAACGGTAACCAAGCCTATTTTAAATATTTCTAAAGATGGGGGATCTACAGTTTTATTCATCCAATAAGGAGAAGTGCTAGAACATCCGCTCAAGGACCGGTGGTCTTTTTTTAGCCTAGAAGGCAATTTCAGTGACAATTTCAATTGTGACCAGCGTGAAGTAGGAAAGAGAAGAGATTGAAAGGTTTGTACCAGTGCAAAGAGAGGCTGCAGTTTCGCTGGGAAGGCAGTGAGAGAATTATTGACACACCCCATACGGGCTCATCTCTCTTCAATACCCAGAGGTATATCAAAACTGGTGGTGGACTGGGCCACTTATCCCAGCGCCCCTCATCCATTTTCATGCCGTTAGCAGTGCCTTCCAAAAAGGCCCTCGAATTTTGTGAGACTGAGTCCGTTTAATTGTCAGTTGCCAACGATGGCAGTAGTCAGACCAGCTGAACTCATATATCGAAACTTCAAACCTTGCTAGTAAGTTCCAGTCTGACTTTAGAGCTAATCACTCAATAGAGTCAGCATTGCCTAGGGTGTACAACAACCTACCTAGGAATGCAGACACGGGTAGAGTGTCTCTGCTTGTTTTGCTCGATGTTTCGGTAGCTTTTGATACTATCGATCACCAAGTTCTTCTTTAGCTCCTCCCATCTCGCCTGACCATCACTGGCACTGCTCTGCAATGGTTCAGGTCCGATCTCAGTGGGAGACTCCTGAGTATTGATGTGAATGGACAAAGATCATCCGAGGGCCACAACTGAAATATAGGGTACCTCAGAGCTCCATGCTAGGTCCGGTTCTTTCCACTGTTTATACTCTCCCTCTTTCCGATGCTATTGCAAGCATAATCTAGGCTTTCACTTCTATGTGGATGACACTCAGTTGTACCTTTGCTTTGAACCCTCCCAGCCTTCGAGCACCTCGAGTTCTCTTAACTCACTTGCTGCGTGTATTGATGACATGCAGCACGTGGATGGCAACAAATTTTCTTAAATTAAATGATGATAAAACTAACTTACTAGTTATAGGCAAACTAAGTCTGATTCAGAAATTGGAAAGCTAGCACTCAAATCGGCTCTGCCAGCATTTTTCATGTTGAACCGGCACGAAATCTAGTTGTCATGTTCCAAAATAATCTTTCGTTGGACGACCACATCAGCTCCACAGTCAAGTCTATCTACTTTCAGCTACATAACACTGCTCAAATTCGGGCTTGTTTAGATAAAGATATCATATTTAAGTTGGTCCGTGCATTTTTGACATTCCGTCTTCACTTCTGCAACTCATTGCTTGCTGGCCTACCGGCATGTGCAATAAGGCGTTTACAGCCGGTACAAAACTTTACAGCCTGGCTCGTCTGTCGTGAGAGTCGCAGTTGCAACATCACACCACTTCTCGCCGACCTGCACTGGCTACCAGTCAAGCAACAGACTGACTTTAATGTTTTGTCGCTCACTTTTAGGTCCCTCTATTAGTTGGCTCCAGCATATCTCACAGATCTACTCCCCCACCAGGCCAAGCATCGTACCACCCGCTTTACGGAATCTGACAGTTTTCCATCACCTCGTGCAAACCTCAAATGCTTTGGAGACCGTGCATTTAGATCGTATGCTCCTAAAGCCTGGAACTCACTCCCGACTTGCGTAAGAACATCCCCTGACTTGACCAAATTTAAAAAGAAAAGAAAAAACGCACCTATTTAGGACAGCTTTTAGTAGCTCCCTGTGATTCGTCCTTTATGTGCTTAGGTGTGCCGACACTTTGCATGCTGCTACTAACCACACTTGCATGCTGACCCTGTGCATGTCACCCCTAACCATGTTATTCACGTTGTTTATAAAGCATGATACCACTCACCATTCGATCGCGTTTCCCTTAAATCAAATGTAAAGCGCATAGAACGAGATTGAGTTCTCTGAGGAAACGTGTATTATTATTATTGTTTTTATTATTGTCTATAATCCCTACTGACCAAAAATCAATTTGCTTCAGATTTTTCAACTCACTTTGATCCTATCTTCTGGAAATGTTCCCTTATTCACACTGCGAGATTTAAAAATTAATTTTAAAAACTCGACCCGATTCTCTCAAGCGGTTGCTCACTCTATAATCTTGAAATCAACAATTTGGGCACATCCCAATATGTGCGAATGTGTCTCTCTGTCTTTGCAGTATATATACCCTTCTCACTAAACCTCTGCAGCCCTGATACTGAAGATGTTCTCACAAGTATCTTTCTCGCCACTTGTTCTCAATTATCAATCGTATTCCTCCTCGCTGGTAGAATGCTAAAAAAATGACACTGCAGACGTTCGAGACGGACTTGCCAGTCTTGCCAAGCGCAAAGTACGCCGTCGCCAGGATAGGCATTGACTACACGCAGGCGTTAAATAGCTAGAAATATTATGAGTATCTTAAGAAAGCAGACGAAAAATAATAACTGACTGTCTATCGACTGATGCACATGAATTATTGTAGGCCCTAATGTAATGTTTCTCCGTGTGTAACACCACAAAGCCATAAAGCCTTTCAATTGCATTTCACTTTACAGCAAATGTAAAGCGCCTAGAGAGAGATTAAGTTCTCTGAGGGCGCTTTATAAAGTGAATTATTATTATTATTATCATTATTATGTGGGTGTTACGCAGGAGAGTTTTGTATAGCACACTCACAGCCTAAGCGGCTTTCGCTACGCAGTCGGTAGCCAACAGACTTCGTGTCACGTAAAAAAGAGAAGGTGGGAAGGAAGCATAGCAGAGTCAGGAGGGCAGTTGAGGTAGTGAGTAACATGGAAGTAGCAGCTCAGGACCGCTGAAAAGTATGAGCCATAGTCGGCAGCAGGAGAGTAGTTGCCGTTGCGTAAGAGTTTTGAAAGTGAGTTCCACAGCCTAGGACCTGCAGAGCTAAAGCTTTTGTCACCAACGGTTATTAAACGGAGGAACGGAACAGCTAATTTATTGTCCATACAGGACTTGAGGGCGCGAAGAGGCTGAAACTGGTGCAGCAGTTCAGCTAGGTACGAAGGAGCCAAGCCGTGGCCTGCCTTGTGGGTCAGCATAAGAACTTTGCTCTGTATCCTTTGCCCAACCGGCAACCATCCTAGCTCTTTCAGCAAAGGAGACACGTGCTCAAACCGCTGGGACTTGAAGACCAGCCTTGCAGCCATATTCATAGTCCGCTGCAGTGGCCTAGTTGCTTACTTTGGTAGTCCTGCCAAAAAGGAATTACAGTAATCAAGCCGAGACAGAACTAAGGACCTAGATAATTTTTTTGCAAGCCACCTTGGAAGACAGCTCCTAATTTTTTATAGGGATCGGACGTGATGGCTAGCTGTAGAAGCAGTCTTCCGAATGGAGCTTTTAAAATTGAGGCAGCTGTCGAAAACGACACCTAAATTTTGAGCACGTGGTGATGGTCGCACAACAGCATCACCTATTAGAAGAGCAAAGCCTTCTAATCCAGCCACACGCTTAGGGTGTCCTATGAGCAGCAGTTCGGTTTTATCGTCATTTAGTTTCAAGAAGTTTTCCGACATCCAGGATCGAATGTCGGCAAGGCAAGCATTCAGTTTCTCAGTTGCTGCAGCAGATTCCGACGGTTTGAATGACAAATACAGCTACGTATCGCCAGCATAAAATTAATTTCTTATTCCATGGGCCTTAATCACTTTTCCCAGAGGTTGTGTATAAATGGAGAACAGCAAGGGACCAAGTACGGACCCTTGAGGAACTCCACAGGTGAGCCGTCTCGTGTTTAAGAAATGACCCCCACACGACACGGATTGAACACGATCAGACAAGTACGATTTAAACCACGCCAGTGCCTCGTCTGCCAGTCCGATCGTTGTTCTCAATCGTTCAAGTAGAACATCGCGGTCAATGGTGTCGAAGGCAACTGAAAAATCTAGAAGAGCTAGGGCAGTGACATTCCCGTCGTCGTTGCCACGTAGAATGTCATTGTTAACACGGAGGAGAGCAGTTTCAGTGGAGTGCTGCCTTTTGAACCCTGATTGAAATGTTTCTTACATTTCATTTTTTTAATATGTTCAATCAGCTGCTTCGCAACAATGTTTTGGCCCTAAAATTCCATTCAAATTGAAGTCAAGTTATTGCTTGTATTAGCTACTAATGCAATCGCAGATACACAATCAAAACATGCTCACATCTTCAATTAATACTTGACCGGATTATGGTAGTGCCATGTCTAGCGGCCTTTGTGGTTTAGTGAAATTCCATTGACTTGCTGCTATGCTCACTAACCTGACTGGATTTTAATAACCGATAAATCCGATGTAGTGTAAAGTTTTTAGAGAAAATCACTTCATATTGTCAGCACTAGTGTTAGTGTATACATACTAGCACAGGAAGCCTGGCTACGGTAACGTTTCTCTGTAGGTACTGCAGGATCTCTCGGCAGCTTCTGATGTCACTGATGTCACTGATCTGAGTGCCTCTGTTCACATAAGAATAGTAGGCATTGTGCTAGACTGGTTTAGTTCCTATCTAACAGCATGTTGTGGGTCCATTCAAGTCGTCCCTTACGTGCTTATGCGTGCCGACACTGTGCAGGCAGCCACTAACCACATTTGCATGCTGATCCTGTGCATGTCATCTCTCACCATAATATGCTTTGTGTCGTTGAGCATGCTGACACAAACCATTCGATCGCGCTTCCTTTTCAGCAGATGACAAGTGCCTAGAAAGAGATTGAAATATATTGAGCTCTCTAAGGGTGCTATATTAGTTGTATATTTATTGTTATTTTTATTATTGTTATCTCATTGGGATAATTCAGCGGGTAGATGAGAACGGTCATCCAGTGAGCAACTGAAATATGACGTGCCCCAGGGATTCATTTTAAATCCACTTCTTTTCACAATTTATTGTCTATTTGTTGCCAACGTAATCGCCATGCGCGATCTAGACTTTGATTGTTATGCGTATGCCAGGCAGCCGTAACTGCCTTCCAACATTTCAAACTCTCCCGGCTCTCTTTCAGCATATATTTCTGGGATTAGTGCTTGAATGGAAGAACAAATTCCCTAATTGATCGAATGTACAACTCAAACCTCATCTGAATTAGTTTCACATCAGGCCTTTTGTCGCACCAGGCGCTCTTCTGAATCTAGTCGGTTGAGTATGAAGCTAATTAACTTCAAATCCAAAGGAGATCCTGCCTCAATTCTATGTTGCCTAGCTTGGAACTCACTACTGACCAGCTTTGCGCCATCTCCTAATTTGACGACTTTCAAAACGAAGCAACAAAGCCACCAGTATCTCACTGCCTTAGCGCCACCCCGTCCGAGTGAATTGTGCTCTGCATGCTTTTGTATTCATATAGTGTGCAAGTCGTGACTAAGGTTAATAGCTATATGTTTTGTATAGCACCACAGTGAACTTGACTTTTTCCGTGAGCTAGGATTGCCTATTTATGCATTATGCACTGCATATTTCTAACCAGGGTTCACAATAACCAGCTCGCGAGTGCCTTCTTGCGTGTTTTTGCATGTTTCTTTTCCTGAGCGTCTTACTTAGGCAATTTGGCATGCTTATCTTAGCATGATAACTTGCTGGTCATCAACTCTAGGTCACTGCTTCTCTTGCAACTTGCAGTAGTGCCCCTGACTAGAGATTCAAACCTTTTAGGGCGATATGCAAAATATAATGTTGAGGAAAATAATAGTGTGCCGTGATTTTTAACAATTATTTGATCAAGTAGTGATATAATAAATTTAATGTTGATTTAATAGAAAACACGACGGATGAGCTTTTTTCTCAACTTTACATATTCTTGGTAGTATTACCACCTCAGTCGTGCCACAGGTTTGTTCAACGAATTAATTGACCGCCTCGTCCGCTGCAGCTACTCGTACAAGTGTGCGCGTGGGGCGTAATAGAAACTCAGGGGGGGGGGCTGAAGCGTGACCTGACCTTGCTACATGCCGACTAATGGCAGAGGCGGCGGAAGGCATTCTTACTCGAGGAGGAGAACTGAAGCTCTGCGATGGATGGGAAGGAGGGGAGCTGCATCCTTTATCCCATACAAACGGTCAATGGCGGGCGTACTGTAAGATTCGTGCAGCAGCAGCAGCAGCGAGTAATAGTGTTCTTCTCGCAGCTCCTAACGGCATAATCTAGTCTTTTCCAATTAAATGAGTGCGATCTCACTTGGAGAGATTGTTTGACTGGACGAAAGTTTCTATACTTTGTTTATTAAGGACAAAGCACCTGGCTTTCATGGCCTTTGGATAACAATGCACTGCCCAATGCACGCCATTCACTGAGCTATTTCTGAATTTCATTAATAAAGATAATAACAGTGCATTTGCTAAAGCGCCCTCAGATAAATCAATCTCTTTCTAGGCACTCATTGAATCTATTGGAAATAAATGGCGAAAGCAAGCCTGCTTATGCAGATATCTGAACAAACGCTGGCTGCTCAAGTCCATGGCTTTATGACTTCTAAAGCAATTACTTGTGAAAAATTCAACCCAGCCCCGGCATCATTCGTTTTCAGGTCTTAGTTTTTAGTGCTTGATCGGAATCACAAACGCTCCGTGACCCAAATAGAATTGTCACCTTAAGTAGTGATCTAGATCACGTCGTTACAGGACTAGCCTGCCCCCTCGTCACTTATAAATCGAGAAAGGAAATTCCCTATGTGGTGAATTGCTCGAGAACACGAAAAAGACGCAACGAAACAGGTGCACAAAAGTTGCAAGGGCAGGGGTTGTTTTTACCAATGGACATGTGCCGCCCGCAAGGACTTCGAAAAGATTGTTGTCCCGCAGATTCCCAGTGAAATGGAGACCACTCACCTCTTGTGATGCTGCTCGCGAACACTTCGCCGGAGCACGAGCGTCTCCTTACCTGAGGCCCTTCGAGCTGGAATAAATGCTTGTTTATTCTTCAGTTATTCACCCAGCCTTCCTCAGCAGCTATCAACTGACAGCGCGTTTGCAAAGCGAGGTGATTTTGAGTTCTGATTTAGTGGCTGGGCGGGTGAGCGGGGAGGGGTGGTCGGGCATGAAGTTGAGGTACGACATTCTAGGCTTGCCAGAGACACGTGGCAACCCAACTACTTCGGGGAGAGGCAGTTGTCGCGGAGTCCTTATTTGGGGAAGCATTGAATTATGTTGGCTGCTCGTTATACAATTTGTAGAATTTTCTAGGTCCGTGACTGCTAAGGACACAATTTTCTCTATCAAGGAATAATGTGGAACGAAATCGACGAAATGTCAATAACAATAATTTTCGTTGTCGGCTTTATCTGCGATCTGAAAATTGGCAAACCTGCTGCTTTGGGTCAAAGTCTTTAAAGTATGCTGCAATAACGCGACCTTGTACTCGATAGCCAACACCCATCTCGATTGAAGTGGCGCAGGCTCCTTCTGTGACACAGTGCCTTTGATGATATCTCTTCAGTTAAGGTACTAGCGGCGCGTACTAGGTGGGCTGGATCTGAGCAGCGCTACGACCGCACGCATCGTGAACGAAAGGTTAGAGAGCTGGAGTATGTGTCTCGCAGATGGCAAGGTAAACAACGCTGGAGTGTGTGGCGTGGACAAAGGTGTACAGTCGACAGGACCGCACTCGTTGCATTGGATCGTCACTTGCACCGTGCGATTACAGAACTAGAAGAGTGGAGTGGAGTGCAGAGGTAAGAGAACTGTCAGTCCAGCTTTCACAGCTGACCAGACGACGACGCGAGTAAGTATTTAAACTCGAGCCTCCTCGGAAAATGAAATCCACGTCACGAGTTTTGCGGTCAGGATAGCTAACGCCATCCAACCGGCCGTCCACGCCAAGACGGCTTCGCCGGCTTTCGGGCAGCGGTTTCCTGACTGCAGACGACAGTGCGCCGCGACTTGCGCCTCGCTCTCGGGTCCCGTAACGTCCCGCATTGCCAGGTCATCGCCGGGACCTGTTGGCGTGCGTCTTTTGAGAGTGAACCGCCGGGACGTGGCCCGTCGTTGTGCGCGAGAGCCATTCGCTCGCATCTCTTTGGCGAGTCCAACACCTGGAAAGGCGTGGCGGAAGGCGGGAGAGGGGAAGAGCGGCCACTTTGCGCCCGCGCCCCGAACGTTGGCGAAGCAGGATGACATATCGAATCTCCGTCAGAGGCGAAATTCCCACCCGCGCTTCCTGTCAACAGCTTGTCCGGAATTAAGGAAAGGCGAGCGAGCGAGCGAGCGAGCGGCTTCGCTAAAGGCTCCCGACTTTTTAATTCCGCGTTTAGAATAGGGAGCTGAGTGAAAAACTCGTGAAATTGTCTAGACACTCTCAGGCAATGGTGGCCTCTCGCTTTTCCAGTCCTTTAGCTCAGCCGAGGAGGTTTCGTAAGCAGCGAATCAAATATATTGCTATTTTATCAAATGTATTATTATTATTATTGTTATTTTATTATTGTTAGCGTTAACGCGACTTTATCCGATTCGCAGTCTGCGCAATTCTAACTGGGGTGCCGGGCGTTAAACGCGCCCGGCCCAATTCCAACGCACGAGCTCACTTTTGTTATTTGGCGCAAGCATTGCGTAGCTAGCGCGGCGCCGCTTTCTTTGATGGGACGTTGCTTATTATTGTGCGAGTCTGCGCCTATCGATCGCCTTCGTGGCGCCGGCCGGATGCACGGCCGTGTGAAGCTGCGTCCCCTAATTCAAAAGCCATCGTCCAGAAGTGAAACGAGCGCCACGTCTCAATAAGGTAAGAGAGCCGCAAAGACGCACGCGGCTCGGCGCTCTGCTTAGACCTGCTATGACCAAAGCTGCCTTGGCTGGCCGCTCCCCTTCCCGGGCGTGACGAACCGCACGGGCAGCAGCGGCGGCGGCGGCGGCGGCGGCGGCGGCGGCGGCGGCGGCGGCGGCGGCGGCGGCGGCGGCGGCGGCGGCGGCGTATACACCGCGATTCGCTAGGTAGCGACAGGCCAGGTCCGGCCGCCGCCGCTTCCTATCGCTAAGATGTTGGACGGACATTCCCCTCCCCAACGGAAATTTCCTCCGGACATTCCCCCCCCCCGTCATTCCCTCCCCCTGGGGTAGGACGTTTCCCCCCTGGGCTAGGGCATTTTCTACCCTCTCGTATAGAAATGCCATGATATAAACTGTCTTGTTTAAATATCTTGTAAAGATTTTACTATAGTATATAATATATAACATATTCCTACATTACAGTCATTATAAATGTAATATAAACTGTCTTGCAACGTGTAGTATTTGTTATTATATAGCCATCAAGTCAAAGCAGACAGAAATTAATTTCAAATAGATGTCTATGTTTTTTATTCAGTGTTGTGACAGTTTAGAATCTAATAATACGGCATAGTCCTTCGAGCAGCCCCACTGCAGTTTCCTTGTTGTCACGGCGGGCAACATAGAGTGGCGATAGTCGCGACTGCAACTGCTGCTGTGTCGAGCTCTTCACTCTCCTGACCAGCGGCTGTTCCCCCGGGCCTCCTGTGCTGTCGCCGCCGTTGTCGCCAGTGCTTCATCCCACTGAAGAGCTTCAACAAGCTGATCAATAGTTCCTTGAGCAAAACATAAAAGTACAATTTTTTGTGATTAGACTACTCAAATGGACTGTATAGTACAATGCCAACCAGTGAATATTTCATATGGAATTAACTAAACGTACAATGATACTGAGTCGATTTTTAGAGCGTGAACTTCATTTGATCATGCACATACATATCTGTGTTCTTAGTCATACATTCGTCAACATAGGGGGAAACGTCCAACGGGGGGGGGGAAATGTCCCGGGAAATGTCCTAGGGTCCATCAGGAGGGAAATGTCGGGGGGGGGGGGGGCGGAAATGTCCTGCATTCGCTCAGATGGCCGGAGCTGTAGGCGAAGCGTGCTAGTGTCGAGTCGCGCTGCTGCTGTGCGGTAGAGCTGCGTCGCCGCCTCTGAGAAGCGCTCGCTCGCACGAGTGAGCGCCTTGTTGGAGCTTGACGGATCGGCGCTCTGTTGCTGCGGCCAGTAGCGTGGTCACCAGCCACCGGTCCAAATTTTAAGGTCGAGCTGTCGTCGACTGGAGGTCAAAAATCTGGCGGTCGATCTCTTGCATGTCGCTCTTCTTCCAGATGCCCAGTCGCCTGACCTCCATCTTCGCACGGTTCGCCGGGTTGCTGCTGTCTAAATAAACGTTATCTCAGCCCACCTTAACCGGCGAGAATGTACGCCTCGACGCAGCCGCCAGCCAGCGCAGCGGATGGAAAATGACCGGCATACGAGCGCGGCGGCGGGGTTGCTGCAAACGTGCGTTTGTGCGGCTTTCACGTCCGGTCAGAACTAGAACGCACACGCAGCGCTCGCCGTGCTAACGATTATCGAGCATAGTCTGGCTGGTGTAGCTGGTGCCACCGTTTCAGGGTCTCTCGCTACGCTTTACCGGCCGGTGCCTGGGCGCGCTGGGGGGGGGGCGGGGGGCGGAGCTCGCCACATCGCTGCCAGGCCACGACTCCTGCGCCGTAAGCTAGGGCGGCCGATGGAGGGCTTCGATGAACGGACCAGCGAAGCGTCGACGGGAACGCGGCTGCAGGCGTCGGTGCCATTTGTGAAACGACAGGACCAGTCCAAAAGGTCCGCAAATAGCTCTTTTTTTCGGAGTCTCGAGCGCCCGAACTGCGGCTGCTCGACGAACGACCGGTGGCGTAGCCCCCCCACGTACGCGTTGGGGATGTGACGATAGCTGCATTACGCACAGGCGGGCGTGGGTACATACTGGTGTAGTAGCCGTCGGGTAGGCTGTTCCGTAGCACGGTGAGATAGGAGAGAACTAGTGCATAGCGTCCACACAAGCCGGTAGACAGGCAGTAAGTGAACCTGCTCGCACGGCAGGGTTATGGTCTCGCGGCGCCGGCTAGTGGCACGCCGATCAAATTAGGCTGTTAAATCCTGCTACTCGGTCTGGCCGGACGTCGGCTGTGTCGAAACCGCGTGGCGGCGATGTTGCGCCTGCATTTTCGTACCGGCAGCTGTGCAGACCGATTCAGAAACGTTGTCAAATGCAAGACGACAAGCATTTTCTAATTCGCTATCGAAGAGCTACTGGTCGCAGCGTAGCGCGGCGATTGGCCATCCTGGTTTCGTCTGCATGGCACGTGGTCTGGGCGTCCAAGTGACCAATGAGGGGCGCCCGAGAGGAATCTCGGCATTGGGGCGTGTTGCCCTCTGCCGATGCGGGCGCCTCTGCAGTAGCAGCAGAGGAAAGACTGAGATAAAGAGAGATAGACAGAAATAAGTTGCGGCTATCGTCGCTCTATCGCTGCCTAACGTCGCTAGGGCTTCTGGCTGTCAACGTCCGACGGTCGTTGCTCAGTGGGTGAGTTCACCACGGGCGGAGCCGGAGGCGCTGCGGCCAGCCGAGCTTCCGGTTAAGTCCCACGTGCCCGCGGCGGCGGCTCGGTCCCGTCAGACGGCCAGTCCTCGGTCCCACGAATCTACGGGCGAGCTGGGCGCCCGCGATGAGCTGCAGACACCCGGAGTCGCCGCTGCCGCCGCCAGCCGGCCGAGCTTCCGGTTGCTGCAGACAGCCAGCAGGCCGCGCCCGCACGGCGAGCTGATCCTAGCGGATGCTCGAGTAGGAGGCTTCTGGCGTCGCTCGGGTTCCCCCACCCCACAAAGTTGGCCTCTAGGCCCTTCTGCCGTGGCTAGCCCGGGCTCGCGGCTGCTATATCACTCTTAACTTCCTCATTCTAACCGGCAGCCTTTGTTTCGCAGGTGTCCGTTTGCTAAATGCTAGCCAGCCCTTTGGCAAGCTTCGCGCGCCCGCGAGGGAGAGAGCTCGCTCTCGAGGCTTTTCCCGTCGTGCACTTTGCTTGCTTTCGAAGCACGATAACGTCCTCGTGATTTATTCATGGTTATTGCTTCTCTTGCCGCGTGCTGTAAAGCGCCCGGGTTGAGATACCTTTCTCTTCTTATGGCGCTATGAAAACATCGTCAGTATTATTAACACGAATGTCAGGCTTGCTGCCTGCCTGCAGGGTTGGCGTCGGATGCTCGATTTGCTGACGTCAGCTGACAGCTCCGATGTGTCCCTTTTCTGCCTTGCTGAGCTGCTACTTGTTTTCCACTCGTTTCCGGAGATTGTCCCCTGGCTCAGCCAGCCGTGCTGCTGCTGTGGGGTCGGATGTGACATTCGAAACCTCCAAGGCTTTGCTGACATTTGCCAAACGCTGCCGAAGTGGGTGTGGCAGCTCGCGGCTCCATTGACGAACACAACAGCCAGCCTCCCTCGCTTGGCGGCCATTCTTCTCTGGAGCCACTGCTCGTCCGAGACATCGCCTGAGGCCCACCCCATCAGCCTAGCGTCTGGCTGGGTGGCTATTCAGTGGCCGTGTGTGCGGTCTGGCAGCCTGGCCGACGACAGCTCAAAGCTTCCACTGCTGCTCTTTGTTGAATGAGAATGAGGAGCCCTTAGGCTGCCCAGTTGGAAGGAAAACCACTTAAGCTTCCCGAGTGCCCATTGGCAACTCTCCAGCTTAGCACCTTACAGGTGACCAGGCAGCTGCAAGCAGCAGTAGCCTGTGCAGCCTGAGAGCTTGCTCTTGCTCGGTCAGTGCCAGGCCTGAGCAAATCTGATTGTCGTACAGAAGCCAACGAAGCCGGTTGCTCGCGGCCGTCTCATGCTGCCAGCACTGCCGGCCGGCAGCCAGAGCTGTCGGCAGGCAGCGCTCAGTGCATGGGCAGTGCTAAGTGCATGGGCTCCACACCCACCCCACGGCCCCGTGTTTAGCTAACGGCCAGCCGGCCTGCTTGCAGGCTCATGCAGTGGGGGTGGTGGGGTCTGCAGAGCTGAGCCGTCTGGAGGCTTCTGGATTGCAATTTCGGAAGCTGCCGCTCTGACCATTTTCGTGTCGAAACACGAGACTGTGTCAATACCGGGGCTGCAGGCCTGAGCACCTAGTAGCGTAGCAGCTGTTCGAGAATCGATAGCCTGGTGTGCACTGCACGGAGGAAGAGGCGTGGCCACAGTTCAGCTGTCCTCATGCCCTGCCAGGCGGTGCAAGGCTGTGCCTGGCGTAGCCACCACCGGGCGGCGGTGCAGTCCTAAGCTCCTAAGCACGGCTGGGCTCCAGCACCGAGCCCTTCACCCCTCGAATTTCGAGCCGAACAACATTGGCCCTAATTGCATGCCCTTGCCAGACTTGGAGGGCTGCAAACACCAAACGGTGGTCCTGATCAAGGCTCGGCGCAAAGGCTCGCAAGCGGTGGCCAGTGAAAGCAAAAGCAGTTGCAGTAGGCCCGACGATGTATGACGATGACCCGTAGGCCTGACGACTCTGCAGCCTCGTTTACATGCTGCAGCAGCAGCAGCAGGCAGAAGAGCCTCGGCGCACCAATCCCCTTCCTCCGAGCGGTGAGAGCAGTGAACGATGAAGATCGTCTGCTGTCGCCTTCGCTGCCGCTTGACTCGGACCTCGGCCCTGGGCTAAGTGCTGGCGTGAAATGTCTGTCGGCTGCAACTCTACCAGAGACCGGCCTCGCTGCCAACGGGGGCGATGGGGGTGAGCCCCAGGGCTCCAGGCCTCTCCAAGCTGCCGAGTGAGTGCCGAGCTCCATCGGACTCACCCTCGTGACTGATAGGCCTGTCCGGGCAAGTCTAGGCTCAGCTCGTCGAGGCGGTTCTGGCTGAGCCACTGTGGCCGGTGACCCGGAGTGGCCCCCCCCTGCTGTCGGAGGAGAGCCAGGCGTTTCGGCTGGAGGATTCGCTGCATCTGCAGCACGGGATGCACGCCAACGGTCGGGGGCCGTCTAGACGGTCGGCAGCCTGCTGCCGTAGCCGATGTGTGTGTACAGAAAGCGCACTCGCCGTGCGAGAGGTGCAACTTCCCGAGGCAGCCAGATTGGTTCAGCAGCTGCCCTCAGGCACATGCTTGTCACTGCAGTTCCCTCGTCGGTCGGGATATCGGCTAACAAGCAGAGAATGGCGCCGCCGCTAGTAATGGTGCCGCTGTGCACAGCGAAAATCCTCCAGCTTCAGGCCATTTTTTGACGTCGGATTGCTGGGGGGGGGGGGGCATGAATCGATCGGGGCTTCTGCTCGACTGCACTGCGGTCGAACTGGGCTGGGCTGGGGGGTAAATGCTGCAGCCTGTCCCAAAGTACCGGAGCCTTGCAAGGTACTTGTAATATATGGGCCGCCATGATAGCCCATGAGGCAAGGTGCTACTTCTTCACGACCTGGATGGTGGGCTGGAATCCTGCAGTGGGCTGCCAAGGCTCTTCTGCCACTTTACAAATGAGGCTGTTAAATTAACTAATAACTTTTTAATAAACATGCTAATACGTTTATATAGTGCCCTCGGAGAGCTTAATCTCTTTCTAGGCACTCTAAATGGGCTGTAGAGAAAGCATGATTAAACTGTTAGTGGGAACATGCACAATGTCAACAAGCAAAACACGATGAGGGTGACACGCACAGCATCAACATGTAAATGTAGTTAGTGGCAGAATGCACATTGTTAGCAAGCAAAAGCTCATCAAGGAAATTCCCAGGGACCCACCAAATGCTGTAAAAATAGGTGCATTTTTAGCTCATTTTTAAGTGTCGTCAAGTGGAGGGGAAGGATGTAATGACGTCAGTCGGGGACTGAGTTCCAGGCTTTGGCAGCTTACGAGCTAAAATCAAGGTCTCCAAAGGACTTGAGGTTCTTACGAGGTGTAGTTGAACAATTTGATTCAGAAAAGTTGGTGGCACGATGCCTAGCCTGGTTGGGGAGTAGTTCTGAGAGGTAGGCTGGAGCCAGAGAATGACAGAACCTAAAAGTGAGTGACAGAACCTTGAAGTTGATGCAGTGCTGGATTCGGAGCCAGTGCAAGTCAGCGAGAAGTGATGTGATGTGGAAACTTCGAATCCCACGACACTTGCACATGGCCTAGCTGCAGATTTTTGCATCAACTGTAAGCACTTAATTGTACAGGCCTGTAAACCAGCCAGCAGTGAGTTGCAGAAGTCGAGACGGATGTTACAAATGTATGGACCAGTTTAGATGTAGTGTCCCTGTCTAGGAAAGCCCTAATTTTAGCAATGCTATGTAGCTGAAAGTAGGCTGACTTTACAGAGGAGCTGATATGGTCGTCTAGTGCAAGGTCACTTTGGAACAGGACTCTTAGATTTGTGTAGATGCAACAGAAGATAAGCAGTCAGGGCCGATTTTAACTGTTAAGCTTACCCATTTCCGATTCACACTCGGTTTGCCCATAACTAGTAAGTTAGTTTTTATCGCAACGTGATTCGAGAAAGTTTCCTGCCATCCCTGCTTGGATGTCAGCAAGGGAGTTAAGAGAGTTCGTCGTGCTGGAGGGCTGAGAGGGATCAAAGCAAAGGTACAACTGAGTGCCATTTGCATAGAAGTGAAAGCCTAGATTGTGCTTGGCGATCACTTCAGCTAGAGGTAGAGGATAAACTGTGCAGAGAAGCAGACCAAGCATATAAGCCTCAATGTTGCTCATACTTCAGTGGTTCCTCGGATGATCTTATTCTCTTCACATCGATACTCTGGAGCCTCCCATTGAGACAGGACCATTTTTTGAGCAGTAGTGCGATTGATACCCACGCGAGTTGAGAGTCGCTCGAGAAGGGCTTTGCGATCGATAGTACCAAAAGATGCCAACAGATCGAGCAAAGCAAGCAGAGTGACTCTACCTAAGTCTGCATTCCTCGAGGAGATCGTTATACACTTAAAGCATTGCTGACTCCACGGAGTGATCAGCTCTGAAACCAGACTGGAACTTGCTTGGTATGTCTGAAGTTTTAAAGTAAGAGTTCTGTTGGTCTGCCAATCAATGGGAACGGTAGAAACAAGACCTGGTGGAGGTGGCTGCTCAAGTTCTCTTGGTCCAGTGTTGCTTTTTTAATTAATGGCCCAACCACAGCCTTTGTGAAAGGGGCAGGGAGATGACCTGAAGCTAAGGATATTATTTATTATGTTAGTTATGCATGGTAGCAGCAGATTTATGCATAATAGAAGTTATATAGAAGATTTATATAATATATAATATATAATATATAATAGAAGGTTTATGCATAAGAAGTCCTCTAAACCCTGGGAATAGGGTTTAGAGGACGATGGACAGTCAGTCCTGATCTTGTGTATGATTTCTCAAGCGTTCACTTAGTTATTTAGCTTGTTTAATGTCTGCAGTAAACCATAGGCCGGCTGCGTAAAGACTCATTGTGTGCTTAGTCAGAGGTGCAAACTCGTCAAGCATGTCTGCTTGTGTCGTGTTGTAGCATTTTACAAATAAGGACAGGTCGAAAGGGGAATTCAGCTACAGAGGTGAAAACGATATTCTCGAGTGGATAGCATCGATGTCAAGGGTCTTGAGGTTCCAGATTTTCAGATGACAAGATGTGAGTAGGGCACGTACTGTAGACTGGATTACATCTCCATCTGGTTAAATAAGCAGAATTTGGTCATAATAGGTGATGATAGCATTAGGTTGCATGGGAAAACTTGGTCTCAGTTTGTGACTCTTGTTGTGAGCAGGGTCATGCACATGAGCCATAGACAAAAAGGAGTCAGTAATTGCAGGAAATTCGATCTGAAGGCATGAGATAAGTTATCAAGTGAATATTATAAAGTCACCCATAAGGAGGAACGCTCGATTTCTCGCACACAGAATCCGACTTAGTTCAGAGAAATCTGATTTAAAGGAGAACTTAGTACCTCGGGACGATAGTGTACTACTGCCACCATTGGCAGATTGTTGTCAGATGAACTCAACAAGAGTCTAGAAAGACTGCTTCCAAGGGACTTCAAACGGTTTGAAATTGAGGGGGGAACGTGCGACAATGAGAACTCCACCACCAGTTCTGATAGTTGTAGAGGTACGTGTCAGTTGCCACGCAAATCAAGTGTCTGAGTGCAATGCTCACTACCAGGTAGTCCGTTGGAATCCCGAAAGGTGCTGTATAGCAGTTTTGTTTATTGTCCAATTCTCCTTGTCTACCAACTGCCGGCCGGCAAATCAGCTAGCCGCCAGGCACAAGGCAGAAGGGATAGAAGTCGGTGGCTAGAAGGGATACGAAGTCGGTGGTGGCAGCCGCTTACCTATCAAGCCGACTCAGGGTCAATCATGCACAATCGCTGGCAATCCCGACCCCTTCCAGGGTGCCTTCATCGGTTCCTTCCCCCGTGCCCTCACAGCCAGCGCAGCCTCGTCGGGACGGTGGCTGAAGCTTTCGAAGGAGCCTGCTGCTGCCAGCCGCACCTCGTTCTTTCCAGGACCTTGCCTCACCTGCGCACATGCCTTTGGTCGCAGGTCAACGACCAGCTTCGGCAGCTCATGACTCGATGCTGGTGACTTGGAGCCGAACTGCTCATCGTCTCATCAACCAGCAGATATCACCAGCTGACCTCCCGGTCGGTCACTGCTGGTCTGTCAGTGTTCCCACTGTCAGTCACTCGGTCGTTGGTGGTGTCCGATGCAGTCTGCATAGCCGTCGAGCAGCTGAGCCGCTGCCTCAATCAGTCAGACCTAGGCAGGCAGGAAGTGCCCCGGCAGCCCGGCGCCACAATGGTGTCCATCTCATGGCTGGGGAGGACATTCTGCCGCCTGATCCTCGTGGCCGGAGCTTGTCTCATCGCCTTCTCACTGCTAACCATAGGTCAGACTTCACTGCTGGCCAGAGAAAGCCAGGTGAGGCTCATTGCGTGTCAAGTGCCCAGAGAGAGAGAGAGAGAGAGAGAGAGAGAGAGAGAGAGAGAGAGAGAGGAGAGGGAGAGGGAGAGAGAGAGAGAGAGAGAGAGAGAGAGAGAGAGAGAGAGAGAGAGAGAGAGAGAGAGAGAGAGAGAGAGAGAGAGAGAGAGAGAGAGAGAGAGAGAGAGAGAGAGAGAGAGAGAGAGAGAGAGAGAGAGAGAGAGAGGGAGGGACGGAGGAAGGGCCGGACCGACAGACGGACAGACAGAGACAGACAGAGATCGATAGGCAGATGGACTGATAGAAGAGAGAGAGCCATAGAGAGCCAGAGACAGAGGAAGGGAGAGAGATTTAGTTCTCCCAAGGTATTGTATAATATTAATAATAATAATGAATTTGATATAGCACCATCAGATAACTCAATCTCTTTCTAGGCACTTTACATCTGTTAATAATGATGCATTTGTTTTAGCGCCCTCACAGAACTGAATCTCTTTCAAGGCACTTACAGATGCTGTAAACGAAGTATTACCAAATGATTAGCTGGTATGGTCCAGTGGTTAAGGTGCTCACCCGACCAAGGTCTGGCTGAGGTCGTGGGCTCGCGCCCCGAGGCATGTGTGAAGCGCCTTAGTAGAGATTAAGTTCTCTTAGGGCACTATACAAATGAATAATATATATATATATCTATATACACACACACACACACACACACACATATATATATATATATATATATGTATTAGTGGTAACATTCGCAATGCCATCAAGCGTAATTTTGTTAGATGTTACATGCATAGGTTCAATATGTGGACATGGTTATTAACAGTAGGCACAGTGTCTGCATGCATAAGCACACGAAGGAAGAATCACAAGGACCCATTGAATGCTGTAATAAACAGGTATGTTCTAAGCTTCATTTCAAATTTCGTCGTGGCAGGGGGTGTCATGACGTCAGTCGGGAGAGAGTTCCAGGCTTTGGGAGCCCATCAACTAAAAGCACTGTCACCATAGGTGTTGATGTTCGTACTTGGTTTAGTTAAACGATTTAAGTCATAACTGCTGGTTTTTACGGTACTTGGCATGGCAGGGTGGGGGGGGGTAGTTTCTCTAGGTAGGCTAGGCTAAACAATATTACTGCCGTCATCACCATCGTCATCGCATAGCTCGGCCAGTAGTGGCAGCCGAGTCTGACTAGCTTCGAACAGCAATCGATGCCAGCTTGCTTGCTGCCGGCCGACAGGCAAGGCACATGTAGCCGACCGCAAGAGCTTACGACCTAAGAGCCTCTCCTTCGGTTAAGAAAGAGGCAGCTCCCGAGACTCTCCTGTTTGCCATTCGACACTCAGCAGCAGCAGCGCTGTCGTAGCCGCCTGGTTTGCTCGGCTTTAGCCAACTTGAGCTCTCCTTGTCACGTCGATATTGGCCTGATTGAGAGCAAGCAGAGACATTCTATCGCTTCAATCATCACCGTCTTTTCCATGTACGTTGCCAGGACTCTGATGCTGTGGCAGCCAATCGGCTGGTGAAAGCTATCGACAGGTTGGGCCAGGCTGCTGCCGTCGAGGCTGCGAACTTATTGCCGGTGGTTATGGGCGTGGTGGTCGCGCAGCAGGATGCAGTTGCAGCCACCCAGGCTGTTGCTGTCGCCACTACCTCATCGACCAAAGAAGTGAGGCCGAGCGCCCGAGCAGCCCAAGGCTTGCAGCTGCTGCCGAGGAAGTGCATGTCCTGCAGCCTGCTGTGCGTGCGTTTGCATGGCGTGAAGTGCGTGTTCGTGGCCTGCTTGTGGGCCTGGAGGGAGGATTGAGGGAAGGGAAGGCCAGCTGAAGCCGAAAGTCGGTCTCTTAAGTTAAGCCTGTCTAATGATTTGCTTACAAATAAGCTTTAAGGGCAGCGGATCAAGCATGATTTAGTGGTGCTAACTCATAGCAAGACGTCTAGAATTGTTAGGATTTATCCCTCAGTCTCTACTGATCGATCTAGCCCTTGGGGCTCTGGAGCAGTGAGGCCTATGGAAATATTTTCCCCAAATAAGCTGCCAAAGCCCTCCATTTGAGATCCCACAATTCCGGCTTCCCGCTGATGGGCGATTTTTTATATAAGCATTTATTGAGAATAGTGTTGGGAATGGCAGTCAGCAATAACACTATGTATAACAACTTCCGTCCACGGGTAGAAATTTGGTTTCCTAACTGCCTTTGCCTCCGAAAGTTAAAAAATGGCCATGATTACCTAAGAAACTTCACTTCTGTGACTAAGATAGTGATTAACATGAAAACATCCAATTTCCAATGCGAAAACTGACAAATTACTACTTTCCGGGTACATTTAATCATAAATAGCAGCAAATGGATCAAAATTAGTATGCTTTCATTCTTAAATCCTGCAAAAATGACCACTGAAAAGGTTTCAGAAATTTGTAGATATTTGAGATTTTTTGGCTATTCTGGAAATTGCTGCTCAAAAGCCCCCCAACATAGTCCCCATCATGCTTTTTTCTACCGTCCTTAGTAAAACGTTTAAAGTCCATTATATCCAGCTGAAACTACTCACCTCGCTCCTCCTCTGAGTCTGAGTTCCCATGTTCTTGGATTAGTCTTGATGAGCCTCAAGATTTGGACTAAGCGGGACTTTCTGCATCCAATATTAGCACAGTTCTTTATGCGAGCCTTAACCAGCTGTTCGTAGCTTTCAGCATTGTGATTTTGCAGAAGGCCGTGAAACACTGCAGCAAAACTGTTCTAAGCTGCTTCCTCCGACCTAATCACGTTCTTAGCAAATTCGTTGCTCCTTGCGATCTTCTTTATCTGTGACCCAACTAAGATACCAGATTTGACAGTTGCCTCTGACAGCCGTGGAAAGAAAGCAGCAGACTCATTATCTAGATTCCTGACACATTGTCTTATAAGGCCCCAACTTGATGTGCAGTGGTGGCATCATTATCTTCCGAGAGTCTGCCTACAGCTCCCATTTAATGTTGTCCTTCCCTGCATAGAACTGTAGGACAGTTGTAAATATATATAAATATATATAAATATATATATATATATATATATATATATATATACATATATATATATATATATATATATATATATATATACACATGTATATATATTTTTTTTCGCTGCTCTCTCAAGAGACTTCGTACCTCTCTGGTGGTGGGGGGGGGGTGGGGTGGGACAGGGGGTTCTAAGCAGTTGTGCACTGGGTCGATAGATGAAGCAATGAGTGGATACATGCTTGGAAGTGCCTGCTGGCAATATCGACATTTGGAAGCATTCACCATGCAGAAGTAAGTGTTACTTGAAAATTTGGTTGATTCAGGACAAATTGTAGTGATAGCTTTCACGCCTCTAAAATTTCTCCCTTGTACGAGCCTGTAAACATATTAGAATTGCATAGATTGGAAAATGATGTTTCTCGCATCAACTAGTATTGTGCAGGAAGTTCCATCTAGCAAGCAGCACTGGTTCACCTTACCTTGAATAGCCGTCTTGCAGTTTTCTCGCAAAAAATGAGATGCCCAGGGCTTGTCTTGATCCCCGACAGGTCTGGGCCAAAGTATGCTTTCTATGCTTCGCAAGTCTTAACCGACTCTTTCACGGAGTAATTTTAGGCTCTTGTTTTGATGAATTGTCTAGAACGTAGCAAAATTGTGGATGCTACCCCATGGTGTTAAGTCCTAAGCCTCACTAATTTGATTAGCCTTCCAATGCCTGTTAAATATGTGTGAACTAGCCGTCTGCACCTAACAAAAAATCGAAGAATTTTAAAATTTAATGGTTCACATTCGACAGCAGAGTAACCGACACCGTCGTGCCCAATCATGTCCAAGATCTACAGGTGTGCGTTCCACAGTCAGGAGCCTGCATGCTGCAAGAGTAGTTTTCAAACGAATAGCTCACGTGCCATCCCGATACGAACTGCTTGCACAAAGAAGCCGCCTCTGCTGAAGCAGTTCTTCTAGATATGTAGATATATAGATATAGATATATAGATGTGTAGCTCCTCACGTGTCCTCGATGGTCGTAGGGTGCACGCGTCTTCGTTTTGCATTTCATTCGAGGACCACCACTGCTCCTCCAGGGAAGATGGCGTAAGGCTCAATTGAATTCTTAGATTTAAAGACCAGTGTAGTGGTCATGTCAATTACCAACGTCAGCTATACAGGTTTGATTGAATCGGTGAGCTAGAATAATGGTTGGGCTCAGACTCGGGCTGGCATTTCATCACCACCCTCAGCTCAAGCCCTCGTCGATAATGCAGCTCTTCTCAACAAAGCCAATGCCATCCCACCAGGCTCCAACATGGAGTCATCTCTGCCCTTTCATATCGGTGTTCCAGGCTCGATGCATGCCAGAGTATTTGAAGGAGCATTACAGCAGTCTTAGTTTGGCAGCATTATATGCTCATAGCTTTGATGCAATATTCTTCTTTTTCAATCAGAGGAAGCCTTTCTCTGCCTGCTACCGCTTGCAGTTGCTCTTACATCCTCCTAATATTGGCTCTTGGTCTCTTGGACTGTGTCCAACCTACTGGAGGGGCACGTGGCCCACTTGCATACCTTAGGTCATTAGTCTGTGCTTGGCTGAGCCGGATGCCTCAGCTTCACACAGCACATGCCATCCATCTAGCCGACGGCCTGAACGCCATTCTTGCTTGTCATCCAACTTATTTCCACTGTTCACTTGATACCCTGGAGCACTCCAGTTACATAATCATCTGCAGGCAGACCCAGTGGTGTTAACTTAAAATTGAAGGCAGTTTGTGAGCAGCTGCATTCAGAACATCAGCAGTAGTAGCAGCTTCTGCTTGGGGTTCTAGGTAAGTTTCTTGATTCGGGGGGGGGACGATCAGTCACTCTGTTCCTCTAAAGTATGTCCAGAAGACCAGTGCAAGCAAGCAGCCACCTACTAGCCTGAAACATTGAGTTACATCGTCGGTTGGCATTAGTCTGCCTGTACATCAGCATGCAGGCAAGTGTTCCCGCATCAGCAGGGCAGTATTAATACGTTTACTTTCTGCACTGGAGGCCACTTGTCAATGGCCAAGATCGATAGACTTTAGGTCCCTTCATTCTATGGCTCCAGCCTATCTCTCCGACATACTCCCCCATCAGGCCAAGCATCGTACCATCCGCTTTTCGGAATCCAACAGTCTAGAAATACCTCGTACAAACCTCAAATCCTTTGGAGACCGTGCATTTAGTTCGTATGCTCCCAAAGCCTGGAACTCCCTCCCGACCTGCGTCAGAACATCCCCTGACCTGACCACATTTAAAAGGAACTTAAAATCACACCTATTTAGGACAGCATTTAGTGGGTCCCTGTGATTCGTCCTTCACGTGCTTATGCGTGCTGACACTGTGCATGCTGCCACTAACCACATTTGCATGCTGACCCTGTGCATGTCACCCCTAACCATGTTATTCATTTTGTTTGTTTTTTAAGCATGATTTTACTTACCATTTAATTGCATTTCCCTTTGCAGCAAATGTAAAGCACCTAGAAAGAGATTAAGTTCTCTGAGGGCACTTTATCAAGTACATTATTATTATTATTATTATTATAGACGAGTCTTGGTTCGACAGTGATGTGCAGACTGGCTGGCAGCTGCTTCAGCTAGTACAGTCTGCCCAAGACAGGGTTCTGTCACAGACAGGGCAGCTTCCGGTTGGCAACATCTACTTCCTTTTGCCACGAGTACCTCCCTCATGTCCATTGTTGGTCACAGGAACATTTATTGCTCTTTCTATTTTATTTAGCAAACACAATGGCAGAACTACCGAGGACACAATAAGCTGCAATCACTTTGGCCTGTTGTTATGTTAGGGTCGAAAATGAATGGCATGCATTCTGCCTCAGAACTCTCACCTGGTGCTCTCATTCCATTTCTCTCCCTCCTTCCCCTTCTCCCTCTGTCTCTGTCTGTCTCTGTCTCTCCCTGTCTCTGTCTGTCTCTCCCTGTCTCTCTTTGTGTGCCTCTCTTTCTCTCTGTCTGTCTCTGTCTGTCTCTCTTTGTGTGCCTCTCTTTCTCTCTGTCTGTCTCTCTGTCTGTCTGTCTGTCTGTTTGTATGTATGTATCTCCGTCAGTAACTCCACAAAGTCATAAAGACCATGTGGGTGTTACGCGGGAGAGTTTTGCATGGCGCACTCGCAGTCAAAGCGGCTTTCGGTACGCATTCGGTAGCCAACAGACTTCGTCTCACGCAACAAAGAGAAAGTGGGAAGCATAGCAGAGTTAGGAGAGCAGTTGAGGTAGTGAGTAGCATAGAAGTAGCAGCTCAGGATCGCCGAAAAAGATGTGCCATAGTCGGCAGTTGGAGAGTAGATGTCGTGTCTCTCTCTCTCTCTCTCTCTCTCTCTCTCTCTCTCTCTCTCTCTCTCTCTCTCTCTCTCTCTCTCTCTCTCTCTATCACTGCATCTTCTCTCTGTCTCTTCTGTCTGTCTCAGTGTCTCTCTGTGTCTCCGTGTCTCTCTCTCTGTCTCTGTCTCTTTCTGTCTCTTCTCTTTCTGTCTCTTCTCTGCCTCTGTCTCTGTCTTTCTCTGTGTCTCTCTCTGTGTCTCCGTGTCTCTCTGTCTGTGTCGGTTTCTCTCTCTGTTTCTGTCTGTTTCTGTCTCTGTCTCACTCCCTCTCTTCCTCCCTGTGTCTCTCACTGTCTCTTTATGTATCTGTCTCTCTCTCACTCGTTGTCCTTTCCCCTAGCAGTGCAGGCTGCTACTGCCACTTTAGCTACTGTCGGTGCTAGCTCAGCCACAGCGTTTACATCGCTCGAGGACGAGACCTTGTAATGCATTGTAGTTAGACCGTAGAAGACTCCACTGAACGACGGCCTCGAGTGCTGCCACCGGGTTAGCAGTGACAGACCCGCGCCAGCCTGACTGCAGCCTAAAGGTACATGCAGGCACAGCCCAGCAGTCTGCTGAGCTGGCCACCGAATGAGGTGGCCGGCTGAGAGGCTCAGCTGAGGAGGCGGAAGCTGTAGGAAGCAGAAGCTCTAGCCACAATTGCCCAGTGCCTGGGCTGTGCTACATTTCAACTCCTCTGCTGCTATTGCCCCTAATAACGGGTAGTTTTTGGCTTGTCCTTCGGTTTGTCCAGGCTGCCACGTGCCAGGTATTCTCACATGAAAAAGTTTTTAAACATATTCACAGTTCATTTTACTTTTGGTGCCCCTTGGCCTTGGCGCCCGGGAACATATGGCCGCCGCTGCCACACACCCTGCAAAACCTCTGGTTGTATTACCTATGCTGCCCCATGCCAACCGAATGGGTCTAGCACAGATGGGCATCGCGGATTGTTTTTCTTTTGCGTTTTCCCGGTAAGCCGTTGCCGTGCATGTCGTGGCACGGGCTCGAAAGTTGCTCTCGCCTCTCTGTTTGGCGCGGGTCTGTCACTGCTAACCCGGTGGCAGCACTCGAGGCCGTCGTTCAGTGGAGCCTTCTATGGTCTAACTACAATGCATTACAAGGTCTCGTCCTACCTCCGGTAGGTGCTCACCTGCTCCGACTCTGATTCTCGTGCACTCGTGTAAAGAGTCGCTTTCTCTGGCTGCTGCCTCTGTAGGAGCATTCTCCGGCAGACACAAACAAGTTGGCAGGCGATGCAGGGCAGCAGCTGAGACAGAAGGCCGACGCAGCGTTCGATGGATACGACGTAAACTCAGCACAGAAACAACGGAAGGCGGCAATAGAAGGCATATGCCGCCAACGAAAGGAGCTGAAGTGAGCCAGGAGCTGCAGCTGCTGGGTGCCATGTGCTCGAGACTCTGCCCTTTTCTGCTGGTGTGTGTGTGCGTGTGTGCAGAGGCTTCTCGAATCGTGCTATTAGCTAGCTCAAGCCAGCGGCCTTAGGAATGCCCAAGTCAGGCGCTGCGGGCCACGTGCATTGTTGCAGGCGTCCGACACCTTGGCGATACAAGTTTGATCCCAGACACAACATGCTCTACTGTCCCATACCTAAATCAGGGTGGTCGTCTTGGAAAAGGGTTTTCTTCTACGTTAATGGAGCGATTAAGAGCATGGAAGTTGAAATAGGCATCACGCCGGACAAAAACGCCTCCATAGTCGAAATGACCGGCTTTGCCGTCATTCGCAGGAACGTCAGCGGCACATTTCGGCCATACACATTCATGTTTGTGAGGTCTGTTGGTGACATTTGATACGATGCACATGCTTGATGCTGTCTCCATGCCTGGTCTCTTCTTGCCTGGTTGTCCGTGTTTTGCTGTTGAGTCGGCCGGTCTTTGCCTGGTGGGGCATAACGTGTACATTTTCTTGTCCATATATGCATAGCATTGACACGGTTCATCCTTCATGTGCTTATGCGGGCTGACACTGTGCATGCTGCCTCTAACCACACTTGCATGCTGACCCTGTGCATGTCACCCCTAACCACGTTGTTTATGTTGTTTATCAAGTATGATAATACTCAAGATTCAATCGAGTTTCCCTTTGCAGCAAATGTAAAGCGCATAGGAAGAGATTGAGTTCTCTGAGGGCGCTTTATCAAGTGCATCATTATTATTTTTACCATGTGCAAATAAATGTAGGTGCATTTCTCAAATAGCCTCGATGCATAACAATACAAATAGAGAACAGTTTGCATATTCAACGTCGAAGAGAATCAAATTCCAAGGCTTCAAAATTGATAGCACTGAACTCACAAGGTGTATACCCTAAAATTGACGTAGCAGTAAACATCTCCGAGAAAATTGGGTATATTCTTGATCAGTGATAGCCACTTCGAGCACTCGAACATGTATGCAGACGTTTAAAACAAGCAGCCTAATTAAGGATTTTGATGCAGCTGATAAATCAAAGTAAGGCTGCTCAATTGTAGCAATTTTGAACTCGAGAAAAAATGTCGTCAGAAGGGCGAAGAGTGTTCTTAGTATTCATTCCTGTCAATTCAATTAGCTAAGGGGATTTATTAGAACCGGTCTCATCTCTAAAGATAGTTGCAGGTGTAACATCGACGTCTCGATCCTCCTTTGACGGGGATGCAGACAAATACGATTCGAGAAGAATGGGCTCTGTGCTGTCTTCCAACGGAAGTCGAAATTAAATGAATATTTCAACGATTTGCTATGGAAGCAGCAAATTAAACTGTCCTACATAGCCTTAGTGTACCAGTTACAAGACAGTCTTCGGCAGCCATGTTGTTACCTTGGACACGAACAGTATGGTGGCTATCATTAGATCATGAATATCTTCCTTTTCTATTTTTGAATTGCGATTCTCGAATTTCGATTTCCATGATGGTCTAAAGAACCGATACAGCCTCCGAAAAAACTCCTTGCTTGGCTGAGGTCAATTTCAGTACTCTACTCCTAATAGCCCCTTTCAAGCATGAAAATGCCAAGATAGGTATTTGGTTCATATAGGGTGCTATACGAATGTCTTATTATAGTTATATTAGCATTATTATTGCTCTGAATGGTACCTTTGAACCTATTAACCTTCTATTCGAAGTCCAAATGACTGCTTATGACTGCTCATGATGTTCGAGAATTTCTGTGATGTACAAAACTTGCCTATTGATTGCTTGTGACTTGAATATTATATATTAGCATGCCAGATTATCGTTGTCGGTTTCTCTTAGGGATCCCTGGCAGCGTCTGCTGTCTGCCTACATTAATAAGGCACTCGACTGGAACTATACCAGGATCCTCCACACGCCGTGCGATTGGGAAACTATGACGCCGTATCGCCAGCCGATCACGTTCACCCAGTTCCTCACTTGTATCGTGGACCGCGACGGTAGTGGCAAGCGACTGGACATTCACTGGACGCCCATGTGGCAGCTGTGCGACATGTGCCAGATTCACTACAATGCAATCGGACACATGGAGACGATGGCTGCTGACGCCAGGCACGTTCTTGCTAGCAACAAGCTCGACCTCACTTTTCCTCTGGTATTCTCGTCCCGTGCTCACAAGCCAGCCGATGTTGCCCATAGTTGGTATAAGACTGTTCCTGCTACTGTGCTCCGAAGGCTACAGAAGCTTTACGAGCTGGACTTCCTTTTGAACAGTTACAGCAACGTGCCACCCGGTTGGGAAGGCAAGCTTTGATCGCTCACATCTCTCGGGCGATCAGCCTGCAAGCACAGCTGTAGCCATTGAATCCGACCATTTTAATTGCTCTTCATTCGCTGGCTGGCGAACGACTGTTTGAGTCGAAGCCAGGTCGTATGCACGACTTTGCATGCAAAGCTCATTCGTTAGCATTGCTCGACACATCGGGGCTGGCCCCACGTCGGCTAACGGAACTAAGGCACTAGTTTTGCCCACATTCCATGCCCAAGCATATTGGAAAGCAGGTTTGTCTGTTGTCCACCCTTTGGCCTTAGCAGACTTCTTTTTTCATTCGGCTGCCAGTCCCCGACGGATCACAGGACAGCTCAGCAGCTTCTCTTTGCATGGTCCAGTCACGTTGATATCCTACTGGTACAGCTGGGAGAGAGAGAGAGAGAGAGAGAGAGAGAGAGAGAGAGAGAGAGAGAGAGAGAGAGAGAGGGAGCTGTGGACACGTTTTGTCTTCGGACAAACCTCAGCTGCTTGCTTGCCAGTGCCCTAACTGTCTCGTCGCCTGTCATCACGTGGTAAGCACGTGATCTGGCGATAATCTACACAGCAATTAGATGGTCCGAGTTTTGAGCTTTGATGTAGCTCCCAGAATGCAGCCGCGTCTGACTCTCCCAGTTTTAAGATGGCTGTGCGTGTGTGTAAACTCAAGGTCTAGCTCATTCAGCCCGGCTCCCGGCTGCTGCTGCTGCAGAAGCAGCAGCAGCAGCTGCTGCTGCTGCTATCGTGCTGTCCTCTCTACAGCACATGTGCATGCTCAGCTCATGCTCATGCTCATTCGCAGCCTCAGCAGCCACGCGCTGTCGACTTAAGGATGAACTGGTCGTATTGCTACCGTTCTTAATGCTCTGGAAAGTCTGTACGCACTCGGGCGCATACATTTCGCTGTTGGTTTTTGCAATGCAGTGTGAGTTGCTGCTCTTTGTCGGTCATTTGCCTGCGACCCTGGATCAGTCGTGACGGCGACCTTCACTTTTTTCGGGCAGCTCCTTCGCCAGGGATGAAGGCCGAATAAAGATTCTCGATTGCATGACATTACACTGACTTGGGAGCAAAAAGGCACAACCTTGCTTGCTTAGTTGTAGCCGGCTTTCCCTCTAGAAAATCTAATCGGCACGACTCCTCCAAACATATTTCCAAAAACAGGGACACCAGCATGCCCTTTATAGAGGTTGAGCAGACGAACGGACATACCATTCTTACGAAAATAACTGATATGTTGTATCTTATTAAGAGAGTTAGCAGGTGTTCACTTGGAAGTACATAGCTTCTCTGCTTTGGAATGTGCAGAGAAAATGAATTTCGACAGATTCTGCTGTTAGATCTAGGGCTTGAGCCTTATACCGAAATATATGGTTGAGGAAAAAGTTCGCGGGTCGCGTTTTTCATTACATAGTTATTAATGTGTTATTTAATTAAATTATTATTAAAATCGCGACGCACGATCCTTTCCTCAACTTTATATAATGAATGTCACAGCCTAAGAGAATTAACTGGCACGATTTATTCTACAATGGCGAAGGTTGAAAAGTAACTTAATGGCACTTCTGAACTTCCTACGGTTTCAGGATTATCGTAATGACTTGAAATATTTTTAAAGGTGCTAGTATTGGATCAAGCCAAACTGCTCAAGAAAGGTATCTAGTTAAGATCTGTGCTTCCCTTCTCCCCTAAGGCAAAATGACTTGCGTAATGTGGCGTTGGAGCTGACGTACATGTCTCTTTTCTTACTAGCATGCAATATAAAGCCTGCTGGGTCAAGTGTACAGCTATATCTTTGAAGAAGGGGTCGGATTCATGTAATTTACTACCCAGGTCCTGGATTTGAATTCTGCAGAAGGCAGCCGTTCTGCCCGATGTCCCCTGCGCAACTTCCTTGCCGTTTGCCACTACCGTCCGATCCGCTCGCCCCGGCCTTCCTTCCGAGAAGTGCCGGCCCTCTGCATTGATCCCTTCTTGGTTTTCAGAACCTCAAACTATCTCCACTCTGCTAAATGTATTGCTGACATTTGACTTGAATGAGAACAAAAATATCTCAAAGTGTATCAGCATTAAACTAAATCACCATCTACAGAGAAATCAAGTGTATATTGAAAAGTCAGCATATTTCCCGTATAATCGTCAATCAATGTGAGTGTCCTGTTCCAAATTGACCTTTCACTAGACGATCGCATTACCTCCAAAGTTAAATCTGCCTACTTCAGCTACGTAACATAGCAAAAATTCGGTCCTGCTTAGGCAGGAATACCGTATCCAAGTTAGTCCATGCATTTGTGACATACAGTCGTGACCCTACCAACACACAGTATTCTCAAGTCTTCCGGCCTGTGCAATAAGGTGCCAACGGTTGGTACAGAACTCGGAGTTTCGGCTTGTCTATCGTGAGCGTCGCAATTGCCACAATGCACCCCTTCTCACTGTCTGCACTGGCTCCTTATCAAGTAGCGAATCAAGTTTAAGGTTAGGGTTAAGCCACTTACTTGTTGGTCCCTTTAAGTTCTTTTCTCTTCAGCATACCTATCCTAACTACTGCTCGGTGAGGCTAGGCATCTTAACACCTGCTCTTTTGTTAAGCTAATTTAACTAGCTACTAAGTTTTGTCTCGGCTTGATTATCGTAATTTCCTTCTGGCTGGGCCACCAAGGAAAGAAACTAGGCCACTGCAGCTGACTATGAATATGGCAGCAAGGCTAGTCTTCAAGTCTTAGAGGTTTGAGCACGTGTCTTCTTTGCTAAAAGAGCCAGAATGGATGCCGGTTGAACAACGGATACAGAGCAAAATTCTCACACTGACCCACAAGGCCCTGAGCCACGGCTTGGCTCCTTCGTACCTAGCTGAACTGCGACACCAGTTTCAGCCTCTTCGCGCCCTCCGGTCCTGTGTGGACAATAAATTAGCTGTTCCGTTCCTCCGCTTAAAGACCGTTGGCGACAGAAGCTTTAGCTCTGCAGGTCCTAGACTACGCAACGACAACTACTCTCCTGCTGCCGACTACGGCTCATCATTTTCAGCGATCCTGAGCTGCTACTTCCATGCTACTCACTACCTCAACTGCTCTCCTGACTCTGCTATGCTTCCCACTTTCTCTTTGTTGCATAAGAGAAAGTCTGTTGGCTGCCGAATGCGTAGTGAAAGCCGCTCAGGCTGTGAGTGTGCTATACAAAACTCTCTTGCGTAACACCCACATAGTCTTTACGGCTTTGTGAAGTTACAGACAGAGATACATTACATTGGATTAAATAGCTGTGCCTCGAACCAACCTAAAATCCTATGGATAATGTGCCTGTAGTTTGTATGCTCCCAGACCTGGAACTCGCTCCTGAATGACGTCACGAGATCCCTTGACATGACATTTAGAAAAATCAAAAAATCACCCGTTGTCCAGAGTATTTGCTCCATCCTCGTGAATATATTCTGTGCACTTTTGCGTTCTGCTGCTGTTCATGTTATTTCTACCACATTGATTTACTTCTCTTACAGCACATATCACGTGCCTAGAAAGAAATTTAGTTATCTGAGTGTAGTGTTATCGCAGGCTAGTAGGAGCTTAGTGCGATGCAGTGGGTTTTATAGGCCATGCCGGCTAATAGGGAAATCATTTTATGAGGGTGAGTCGCGGCCTGGCGGTAATGGGGCAGAGATGGGAAATCGGGCGAAGGAGAGAACGGCTACGAGCCTTAGCGCTGTGTGTGAGCCTTAGCTGTGTGTGAGCCTTAGCGCGAGAGTGTTAGCAGATGATACGTGGTCGTTCTTTAGCACTCGGTATTTTCGTGTCGTTGCTTGCTTATTGTCGGAGCGTCAAACCACACAGAGAACACTGTACAACGCTATACAAACGTCTCATTTTTATAATAATTATTATTAAATTGATGTCGGTCATACACGGAGCACTGGAAGTATTGGATGCCTCAGGGTTGGCGTCTTTGGTCCGCGTCTGTATACTATATATATCACCTTCGCAAAACTTAATCTTGGCTTTCCTTTACCTGCCGATGACACTGAGCTTCACCTTCACCTTTTGAGAATTCTCAGCTTTCCTTAAAATCAGACTCACTTACTTCCCCCTTGCAGCCTGCATCGACAAAATTCGTAGTGTGATGGCCATTAACTTCCCGAAGCTCAGCAACGACTGGCAACGCAATAGTTAGTCACGTGCGAGCCTATAGTCACCCTCAAGTTGAAAAAAGACCTCACCCTCAATAATTATTCATCTACCGTCACTCCAACGACGTCAGCTCATAGTATGGACGTGTCAGTCCAAAACGACCTGTCACATGAAGAGTACTTAAGCTGGGGAGCTTTGTCAAAATCGGGGCCTGCTTAAACTAGGTTACGGCAGCCGAACTAGCTAACGCGTTTGCGACATCTCATCTAGGTTAATAATAATAAAAATAATAATAATAATAATGCACTTGATAAAGCACCCTCAGAGAACTTAATCTCTCTCTAGGCGCTTTACATTTTCTGCAAAGGGAAATGCAATTGAATGGTAAGTAAAATCATGCTTGATAAACAAACAAAATGAATAACATGGTTGGGGGTGACATGCACAGGGTCAGCATGCAAATGTGGTTAGTGGCAGCATGCACAGTGTCAGAACGCATAAGCACATCAAGGACGAATCACAGGGACCCACTAAATGCTGTCATAAATAGGTGTGTTTTTAAATTCCTTTTAAATGTGGTCATGTCAGGGGATGTTCTGACGCAGGTTGGGAGGGAGTTCCAGGCTTTGGGAGCATACGAACTAAATGCACGGTCTCCAAAGGATTTGAGGTTTGTACGGGGTACTTATAGACTGTTGGATTCCGAAAAGCGCGTGGTACGATGCTTGGCCTGATGGGGGAGTATATCGGAGAGATAGGCTGGAGCCAAAGAATGAAGTGACCTAAAAGTGAGCGACAAAACCTTGAAGTCAATCCGTTGCTTGACTGGTAGCCAGTGCAGGTCGGCAAGAAGTGGAGTAATGTGGCATCTGCGACGCTCACGACAGACAAGCCTAGCTGCGGAGATTCGCACCAGCTGCAATCGCCTGATCGCACATGCCGGTAAGCCAGCGACCAGTGAGCTGCAGAAGTCGAGGCGGGATGTCATGAATGCATGGACCAACTTAGATGTGGTATCCTTATCTTAACAAGCCCGAATTTAGCAATGTTATGAAGCTGAAAATAGGCAGATAATTAATGCGTTTCCCTTTCATCAGAACTCTTTTTGGGTGCCCTTAATCCACTGTAACTTGTGCGAACGTCAGCAGCTCACCCGCCCCCGGTGTTAACGTCGTGTAGCTGCTACATCCCACCACTCAGTTGAACTTTGGCTTGCTGTCAATGATTGAATATATTTCGAGATCCTCTCTCTGGCTTCAAGAACACGTTACTCGCTTACACGAGCCTACCAACCAGACCGGGCGCTCATCCAGTGGAAGAGCACACAGAGAGAGAGAGAGAGAGAGAGAGAGAGAGAGAGAGAGAGAGAGAGAGAGAGAGAGAGAGAGAGAGAGAGAGAGAGAGAGAGAGAGAGAGAGAGAGAGAGAGAGAGCATTGCTCTAGTCACGTGCTCTCGCACCACCTACTCACTGGCTTCCAGTTGTCTGGCCGTGCCTCTTACGCATGTGCATGTAATCCTTGATGATCAAGCGTTCAGACATCACGCACAGAAAGCCTGGAACTTCCTTCCAGTTTTGGCCCCTGCCTCTTTTTTTCCCTAAGAATTAATGCTTGGGGTAATAACACATCTGTTCAGCTCATCTTCCATTTAACACCAGTTTGTGCTTTGGGTGTTTACGAATGTACTATCCAGAGTAAGTTACTAACCAGGGGTCTTACTGACCAGTGGTCGTGAGTGTCTTCCTGTGTGCTTTTGCACGCCGATCTGAGCAATTTATACTTGGCATTTCTTCAACCCATAATTATTGCTTCTCTTGCGAAGAGTAATACAGTGCCTGTATACGGACTTAATTTGCCTTGACCGCTGTAAAGGCATTGTCATTTAATGGTAATCACTAGTGGCGTTCCAAGTCTCCTTTGAGCCACCGGCTACAGGCTAATTGCCTGAGAGAGTTCTAGCTCAGTTCTATCCATTGAACGAATACGGCCAGATGGCTTCGACACTTGCAGCGTAATTATCGACCGCCTAGAGGCTTTCTCGAGCATGCTTTGTCCCCCCCCCGACCTAGGAAATATATTTCTGCTAATTACGCCTCACGCTTAGCTAAGCATAAGCTCCCATAGAACAGCTTAGGAAGATATCTGCGGACACAATAGTCGATCTCGTACTGCGCTCATATCAGACAATGCCCGCATCAATACCACCACTGTTCGTCGTCCAGACTGAACAATTATCTAGCGAAGCAATAACCAACCGCCGAGGTGACACAAGGTTCGCCTATCGACTAGAGAATGGCTGAATCATGGCCTTTCATGCCAAACAGCTGCTGGTAGGCACCGGGCAGGCCCTGCCCTTGCCGGAATGCTGATGTGTAGTTCCATAACTCCAACTGCACTGCCGCGACCGTGCTCGAGTTTTACAGACACGGAATGCCACGCGAATCGCTCAGCCCTGTTGGCTATATCAATGGAGCTTTACTATAGCTTTGTGGGTTAGATATATATCTTTTGATCAATGAGAATTAAGCACTAGATCTCATCTCATGTCGGAGCAAACACGTGACTTCCGATCGTGATCCAGCTGTACTGGCACAATCGCCAAGAAATGCTGTTGGGCTCTTACAGGTCTTGCTTTGCTTAACGCATACGCATAAGCATTGCTACTCTCATGCAGACAATCTAATTGCGATATTCGAATTAACGGAATGGCTATTTCATAGGAAGCTATTTTGGAATAAGTTGGGTGGTCGACTTGTGTGAGTTAAAAAAGACCATGAGCTCTTGAGGACGAAACAAGTTTTCTTCAGTTTCTGCAGTGCTGAGATATTGGGGTTTAGTCGTACCAGGCTATTGGCTCAACTTCATTTCAGAATAACCTAAAATGAAAGTTAGTTCTGATTAGAGTTGCCTTGGTTGAGGACTAGTGACTAACTGAGATAAGAGCTATTCTTCGCGGGTGATTTTTTCCGAACTATTCAGTTGCAAGCACTTTGATTGCTGTCAATTTTTGAATGCTTTCATCGTTCTTGTTCAATGGTATCTTTTGGTACATAATCATTTGCAGAACCTGGCTCAAGTATTTATTGGCATCGTTTGACAGTTTAGATACTAAGTCCTAGTCTAGCGCCTTTCATCTCCCCTGGGCATAACGGGCACTTCGCTGCCATGGTTCAGATAAGAATCTCAGTGAGAGACTGCAGAGTATTAATATAAACTGTCAAAGGTCATCCGAAGAATCATTGAAGTACAAGGTACCTCAGGGCTCTGTGCTTGGTCCGCTTTTTTCACTGTGCATTGTTTCCCTCTTGTCGATGTGATTGCCAAATATAGGCTTTTACTTGTATGCATACGACACTCAGTTGTACCTTTGTTTCGATCCGCCCCAGTCCTCCGGTACGTCAAATTCTATTATCTCCCTTTCTGCATGCATTTCTGACATCCGCACATAGATGGCAGCAACATTTCTCAAATTTAATGACGTCAAAACCAACTAGCTATTTTTGCGCAAACCGAGTTGTACTAAAAAATTAGAACGCTTAACGCTCAAAATCGGCTCTGTCAGCATATCTTCTGTTACATCTGGACGAAATCTAGGTGTATTTTTCCAAAGAGACCTTTCACTAGTAGACCATATCAGTTCCACAGTCAAGTCTACCTAATTTCAGCTACATACCATTGCTAAAATTCCGGCTTGCTTAGATGGCGATACTACATCCAAACATTAGTGATATCCGGTTTCAACTTCTGTAACTCACTGTTGGCTGGTCCGACGGCCTGTGCAATCAGGCGCTTACATGTGGTGCAAAACTCTGCCACTAGGCGTTGCTGTCGTAAGCGGTGCAGTTGCCAAATCACACCAATCTCGCAGACCTAGTGCAAAGAATGAAATCAAGTTTACTGATGGCGCTATACAGTAGTATTCATGATAGTATTATTGTCCATAATACCTCTAAGATCAAAATAAACTGCGAAATAATGAAAGAGATAATTTGAAGGGCGCATAACATAAGACTCCAAGTCTGACGTGCAGCACCTGACATTTTACCATCGCATTTATCGATCGTATTGAAAGTCTGTTGAAAATTAAATTGGTTCACTTGGATTTATTTAAAAAGTGGAGCTTCACATGCGATGCACTGCTTAAAAACTGAAGAGGCCCGAGTGAAATTCTGTCCGCACTGCTTAGCAACCTTTGAGGTAAGCCGGCAGGTGAGCCGTGCCGTCTTCAGAGAGCCTAGAAAGCTCAAGGCTCAGGACGACTGTGGAAAATAGAGCCAGGAACTCGCCTTTGGAACAAAGAGGTATTGCAGTGGCAGAGCGCGCTGAAGCAGCAACAGCGTCAGCTGCTGCTGGGACTGGCTGCAGTTGGTAAGCAACAGCAAACGACGATCAGCACAGCGTGACGTCGCCTGAGTAAAGCAGT
The DNA here is from genome assembly GCA_009760855.2 of Cristatella mucedo. Lineage (NCBI taxonomy): Eukaryota > Metazoa > Bryozoa > Phylactolaemata > Cristatellidae > Cristatella > Cristatella mucedo. Next base: position 3,596,269 of record WPIO01000011.1, on the reverse strand, counting down.
GAAGCGACGACCTCGCCGAGACGAGCCCAGCAAGCTGACACATGCGAAACGTGTCGAGACCGGCGCTGATGTGGAGACAGCAGTTCGGCACGCTGAGTCAAGTTCGACGTGCGTGCACCCAGACGAGATAAGCAAGCTGACTACCCTGCCCCTAGGCGGTTCGCTCACCTGCAATGGCTTAAAGCACTTTAGCGACGACTGAAGCTTTAGCTCGGCAGGTGCTAGACTGTGATAATAATAATAATAGTGATAATAATAATGTACTTGATAAAGCGCCCTCAAAGAACTTAATCTCTTTCTAGGCGCTTTACATTTGCTGCAAAGGGAAATGCAATTAAATGGTAAGTGAAATCATGCTTGAAAAACAAACAAAATGAATAACATGGTTAGGGGTGACATGCACAGGGTCAGCATGCAAATGTGGTTAGTGGCAGCATGCACAGTGTCAGCACGCATAAGCACGTGAAGGACGAATCACAGGGACCCACTAAATGCTGTCCTAAATAGGTGTGTTTTTAAGTTCCTTTTAAATGTGGTCAGGTCAGGGGATGTTCTGACGCAGGTCGGGAGGGAGTTCCAGGCTTTGGGAGCATACGAACTAAATGCACGGTCTCCAAAGGATTTAAGGTTTGTACAAGGTATTTCTAGACTGTTGGATTCCGAAAAGCGGGTGGTACGATGCTTGGCCTGATGGGGGAGTATGTCGGAGAGATATGCTGGAGCCATAGAATGAAGGGACCTAAAAGTGAGCGACAAAACCTTGAAGTCAATCCGTTGCTTGACTGGTAGCCAGTGCAGGTCGGCAAGAAGTGGAGTAATGTGGCATCTGTGACGCTCACGACAGACAAGCCTAGCTGAGGAGTTTTGCACCAGCTGCAATCACCTGAGGAACTCACCTCTACGATCCTTACGCAACGACAACTACTCTCCTGCTGCCGACTGTGGCACATTCTTTTCAGTCGTCCTGAGCTACTACTTCCATGTTACTCACTACCTCAACTGCTTTCCTGACTCTGCTATGCTTCCCACTTACTTTCTATTTGTTGCCTGAGATGAATTCTGTTGATACCGAATGCGTACCGAAAGCCGCTTAGGCTGTGAGTTCGCTACACGAAACTCTCCTGCGTAGCACCCACGTAGTCCTTGTGGCTTTGTGGAGTTACAGGCGGAGATACCTTGCATTACATTACAGTACATTACAATCGCCGAAAGACTCTCCGAGTGCAAGCGCACCAAGGCTGACTTTGAGGGCCGCGAGCCACCTCGTTGCCCAGCCTTTACGAATGCGAACTCGATGCATGCTGGAGGCAGTTTCCCGTTCGGCATGACTAAGCAGAGTCTTGGTCGAGAGCTGCTCGCTGGCGGGACGGTGTAATCTGCGTTTACACGACTCAAGTCTTTATTTCGAGCGCCGCTCCAACTAGTGAGATTCTCAAAAGGAATTGGACCACGAAAGCACACGCAGACCTTGCAAATGCTGCGAGGAGCAGCATATGGATTTGCAGCTTCGTAGTACATGGTATCGAGTCAAGGGGATGCGGTGACTTTAGTCGGGAGTGAGTGTGAGGCTTTTAAAGCATAGCAACTAAAGGCACAGTCTCCGAAGGATTAGAGGTTGGTTAGAATCATGGATAAAGAAGTTGACTCGGAAGAGCAGGTGGTACGACGCATAGCCTGATTAGGAAGTGGCTCAAAATGGCAGGCCAACGCAAGAAAATGAAGGGTGACATGTATTGACTAGCTTCGATATCGTAGTCCTGCATAAGCAGCCCAAATTTTTGCAAGATTACGTAGCTGAAAGTAGGCGGACTAAACTATTGGTCAGATGTGGTCGTTTAGTGCAAGGTTCCATTGAAACAGGACACCCAGATTGCATGTAAATGCTACTATATATGCATATAGTACACTGGCCAAGCCTATTTTGAGGGCTAGGCTTTCAAATTTCTGAGTCACACTTATCTTTTCCCAAAACTGGAAAGTTGGTTTTAATATTGTTCAATTCGAGAGAGTTTTCTGCACATTTAAGTGCAGATTTCAGCAATACAGTTCACGTTTCAAGAGAGTGAAACAATTTTGAAGTTTCGCACGGCCAGGAGAGATCCAAACACTGGTTCAGTTGTTTTTCATCTGCATAAAAATGAAAGCTGAGATTGTGGATGTGATTACATCAGCAGGAGGAAGAATATATCCCGTAAAACGAAGTAGACAAAGGACAGATCTCCGGGTTATCTCTTTTATCAAAGGCTTCTCGTATGACTGCTGCCCGTTGAAATCAATACTCAGAAGTCTGCCAGTTAAATAGAACATAAACCATTGCAGTGCAGCGCCAGAAATAACTAGACGAGCTGGCAGGCTTCAAGAGGGACTTAATGATACTCCCTCCATGTTTGTAGAGAAGCTAGACTTGAAATTAGCTATGCTGGATTAGTTCGATCTCCAGTAGTTCTCGTATGCCATCCAATGAAAACATCAGTCGTAAGCGTTTCTGAGACTAGCCCTGACCGATTTAATGTTCTGAGTGAACATTAGCCATCATTGCAAAGGCGTGCTGTGTGCAAAGTCAAAGGAGCAATCTCGTCAAGAAAATTGTCCAGTGTCGTTTAGAAAAATACCACCAGTGAATAGAGGTCAGAGGATTGAGCAGAAAATACGAATACGGTAGGTAGTTTTGTTCTGATAGCATCAATACTATGTGTCTTAAGGCTTAGCAATCCGCGCATGATTTTTGATACGACGGGGACCCGATCTGAAGACTAAACTACATCAGCTCGAAATCTAGGTGTCATATTCCAAAGCGACCTCTCGTTAGACGACCATATCTCATCCACAGTCAAATCTGCCTATTTTCAGCTTCATAACATTGCTAAAATTCGGGCTTGTTTAGATAAGGATACCACATCTAAGTTGGTCCATGCATTCGTGACATCTCGTCTCGACTTCTGCAACTCACTGCTTACTGGCCTACCAGCATGAGCGATCAGGCAATTGCAGCTGGTGCAAAACTCTGCAGCTAGGCTTGTCGGTCGTGAGCGTCGCACTTGCCACATTACTCCACTTCTCGCCGACCTGCACTGGCTACCAGTCAAGCAGCGGATTGACTTCAAGGTTTTGTCGCTCACTTTTAGGTCACTTCATTCTTTGGCTCCAGCCTATCTCTCCGACATAATCCCCCATCAGGCCAAGCATCATACCACCCGCTTTTCGGAATCCAACAGTCTACAAATACCTCGTACAAACCTTAAATCCTTTGGAGACCATGCATTTAGTTCGTATGCTCCCAAAGCCTGGAACTCCCTCCGGACCTGCGTCAGAACATCCCCTGACCTAACCACATTTAAAAGGAACTTAAAAACACACCTATTTAGGACAGCATTTAGTGGGTCCCTGTGATTCGTCCTTGATGTGCTTATGTGTGCTGACACTGTGCATGCATGCTGTCACTAACCACACTTGCATGCTGACCCTGTGCATGTCACCCCTAACCATATTACTCATTTTGTTTGTTTTTTCAAGCATGATTTTAATTACGATCTAATTGCATTTCACTTTGCAGCAAATGTAAAGCGCCTAGAGAGAGATTAAGTTCTCTAAAGGGAGCTTTATCAAGTGCATTATTATTATTATTATTAATAATAATGTACTTGATAAAGCGCCCTCAGAGAACTTAATCTCTCTCTAGGCGCTTTACATTTGCTGCAAAGGGAAATGCAATTGAATGGTAAGTAAAATCATGCTTGAAAAACAAACAAAATTAATAACATGGTTAGGGGTGACATGCACAGGGTCAGCATGCAAATGTGGTTAGTGGCAGCATGCACAGTGTCAGCACGAACAAGCCCGTGAAGGACGAATCATAGGGACCCACTAAGTGCTGTCCTAAATAGGTGTGTTTTTAAGTTTCTTTTAAATGTGGTCAGGTCAGGGGATGTTCTGACGCAGGTCGGGAGGGAGTTCCAGGCTTTGGGAGCATACGAACTAAATGCACGGTCTCCAAAGGATTTAAGGTTTGTACGAGGTATTTCTAGACTGCTGGATTCCGAAAAGCTGGTGGTACGATGCTTGGCCTGATGGGGGAGTATGTCGGAGAGATAGGCTGGAGCCATAGAATGAAGGGACCTAAAAGTGAGTGACAAAACCTTGAAGTCAATCCGTTGCTTGACTGGTAGCCAGTGCAGGTCGGCGAGAAGTGGAGTAATGTGGCAAGTGCGACGCTCACGACAGACAAGCCTAGCTGCCGAGTTTTGCACCAGCTGCAATCGTCTGATCGCACATGCTGGTAGGCCAGTGAGCAGTGAATTGCAAAAGTCGAGACGAGATATCACGAATGCATGGACCAACTTAGACGTGGTATCCTTATCTAAACAAGCCCGATTTTTAGCAATGTTATGAAGCTGAAAATAGGCAGATTTGACTGTGGAGCTGATATGGTCGTCTAACGAGAGGTCGCTTTGGAATATGACACCTAGATTTCAAGCTGATTCGACAGGAGATATGCTGGCAGAGCCAATTTTGAGAGACAGCCTTTCCAATCTCTGAATCACACTGGGTTTGCCCATAACTAGTAAGTTAGTTTATCATCGTTTAGTTTTAGAAAATGTGCTGCCATGCATGTGCGGATGTCATCAATGCATGCAGCAAGTGAGTTTAGAGAATTTGAGGTGCTCGAAGGCTGGGAGGGATCAAAGCAAAGGTACAACTGAGTGTCATCTGCATAGAAGTGAAAGCCTATATTGTGCTTGGCAATCACATCAGCAAGAGGGAGAGTATAAACCGTGAAAAAAACCGGACCTAGCACGGAGCCCTGAGGTACTCTATATTTCAGAGGTACTTCAGATGATCTTTGTCTATTCATGTCAATACTCTGGAGTCTCCCACTGAGATAGAACCTGAACCACTGCAGAGCAGTGCCAGTGATGCCCAGGCGAGATGAGAGGCGCTCTAGAAGAACTTTGTGATCATGTCACGGTGTCAAAAGCTGCCGAAAGATCGAGAAAAACAAGCAGAGACACTCTACCCATGTCTGCATTCCTAAGTAGATCGTTGTATACCCTAAGCAATTACATCCGCGTACGGTCAGATTCCAGAATCTGGTAATAACAGCATTTAACAGCATAAAATCATGAGAGAATATTCGATCAAGTGCGTGACCTCAGTTGTGAGTGAGGAAATACACAAAAGCCATAGAAAATATCAATCAACGAGTGTACAAAATGCGGCACATGAGGTGTCAGCTGGGTCATCAAAATTTAAGTCTGCAGGCTACCGCATATGTACCGAAAGCTGCTTAGGCTTTGAGTAGCTTCAGAAAAGTCAGCTGCGTAACACCCACTAAGTTTCTGTGGATTTGTGGATTTTTTTTCCTGACAGACTTATATTACATTGCATTACGTTTGTAATTTACCTTGTATGTAGACTAGATGATTTGTGCAACGCAGAATATACATTAAGTCGGAAAAATTTGAAATAAAGTAAGACTTGGTACATAAAGGGCATAACAGATTGCTTCCCCATTTGAAACTAACTGAGGGTTGGAGGGGCTCAAAGCAAGAGTTTACAAAGGAAGGAACTTCAGAAGGTTTTAAGTTGAGGTAGGAAGGAGTAACAATGGTTACTATCTCACCACTTTGGAATGAACTCTCGGTATGATATTAACAAAGAAAAAGCCTGTAACATTATTATCTCTTATGGTGGGATCCTTAGTTAATTAAGCAAAGTCTGGGTTAGAACCAAAGGTCAAGGGTATCATCAGGTAGCATTCAAAGTGTTATTAGGGGTTTTTCGCATGTTGAACGTGTGTTCCACAGGCATACTTCAAAATTGGCCACAACAGCTATAGTAAGCTTAATGAATACTAAACTATTCACACGGAGTGCTTGGGCAGTGCCAGCATGATGACACGTGAATTAGCCGCAAACTGGACTGAACATGCGCCCATTATGCCACCTCTTGGTTCGGTTATGCTCTGTGCTGAATGTTTCTATTCCCCGGACCAGGGCAAGAGGCAGAGGTTATTTGAGCGAGAATAGCGAAACTATAACAGACATGCACGGTTGGGCCAAGCAGTAAGGTCACTAAAGGTCGGCAAAGATGTAGTGATAGCCGACTTATAGTTACATTGGCATTGTATCACAACTTCGGCACACCAAGGGCGCGATTGGGTTTTTTCCTAAAACGGCTAGATAAGCTCGGGGGGCGCCTGCCAGGGAGACATCGGGAAGGCTAAAGCTGAATCATAAGGGAGGCAAAATATTAGGCAACTGAGCTGGAGTGCATGGCCGCTTTAGAATAGGCTCTGAACGTACACAGACTCTGTTGCTAGGCAACAGGCTCGCTCTTTACACTGTTTGCAATCGTCGAGTAATTGAGTTATCTGCGATCACGCGATCGGCAATATCTTTAACCGGGACGGCCCATACATAATGGTCACCTCCGATGTGGCCCTTTCGAGTCGCCGGCGGAGCGAACGCTCCAGCTAATTCTACGGCAAGACACAAAGGGATATGCTGGTCGTCTGTGGAGTTAGGTCTTCAAATAAATATATTAATACAAATAATAGTGCACTTGATAAAGAGCCCTCAAAGAACTTAATCTCTTTCCAGGCGCTTTACATTTGCTGCAAAGAGAAATGCAATTGAATGGTAAGTAAAATCATGCTTGAAAAACAAACAAAATGAATTATATGGTTAGGGGTGACATGCACAGGGTCAGCATGCAAATGTGGTTAGTGGCAGCATGCACAGTGTCAGCACGCATATGCACATCAAGGACGAATCACAGGGACCCACTAAATGCTGTCCTAAATAGGTGTGTTTTTAAGTTCTTTTTAAATGTGGTCAAGTCAGTGGATGTTGGGACACAAGTCGGGAGAGAGTTCCAGGCTTTGGGAGCATACGAACTATATGCACGGTCTCCGAAGGATATCAGGTTTGTACGAGGTATTGGTAAACTGTTGGATTCCGAAATGCGGGTGGTACGATGCTTGGCCTGGTAGGGGAGTAGATCTAAGAGATAGGCTGGAGCCAAGAATGAAGTGACCGAAAAGTGAGCAACAAAAAACCTTGAAGTCGATCCGTTGCTTGACTGGTAGCCAGTGCAGGTCGGCGAGAAGTGGTGTGATTTGGCAACTGCGACGCTCAAGACAGACAAGCCTATCCGCGGAGGTTTGCACCAGCTGTAAGTGCCTGATTGCACGTGCCGGTAGGCCCGCGAGCAGTGAGTTACACAAGTCAAGACGGGATGTCACAAATGCATGAACCGACTTAGATGTGGTATCCTTATCTCAAAAAGCCCGAATTTTAGCAATGTTATGTATCTGAAAGTAAGCAGACTTGACTGTGAAGCTGACGTGGTTGTCTAACGAGAGGTAACTTTATAAACATAATTCATTTGTATAGCGAGCTAAGAGAACTTAACGTTCAAGTGCTTCGCGTATGTCAAGGGGCCTGAGCCTACGACCTCGGCCAGAATTTGGTCTGGGCGAGCACCTTAATCACAGGGTCAAACATTGGAGAAGTTCGATTTCAAGGTTTTCAGGAAATCTCGTACGACTAAGGTTGTTGCCGGTGCATTAAGCAGGAAACCCAATTATGTCGCAGATATAACTTTGGAGGATTCGTGAATTCTCACTAGAATTCTCACCATGCGAGCGCTTGATTAGGATCCTGATTAGACTTTTCTACGTTCGGATCTCAGCTATAGGAAGCTTTCTGCTGGGCAAAGTTTAAGTGATGCTATCCAGAATTTTTGTGAGCACAACAACAAGATTGCTCACAGTTGACCGTAACCAAATCGTGCTGCTGTTGTAGAAAAAGTACCCTCCATGAGCATTTCCATTTTCAAACTACTCACGCTCACTATCGTTCGCATTTGCAGTTTTCAAATGAAAATGATTCCTGGACGAATCTTTTCCTCCAAAATTAAAATTGGTGTCCTATTTTTGAAACATTTTAAACATTACCTTCATATACTATAAAATATGTCAGGGTTAAATGAATCAATTTTTATAAAGAATTATAAACTATCTCTACAAAAATGAGATGATTATGTTAAAAAAGTTCTAGATGTTATTGCCGAATCTTTTGACAGAAGGAAAGTAATTGGATCTTGTTTAGTTGCATGATTAATTGCTAGAGATTTGTTGAAGGATAAATGTGACATAGAAATAGAAAGAGGTTTTAGTATTTTTTAGAAAACATGAATTTGCGACTACTCATTTTTGGTTAAATATTTATAGTTTAATTATCGATATTGGTTCTTATATTCTAATTAATACAAATCCTTTATTAATTGATATGCAAGATAAAACAGAATTAATATCCAATATCCCAGAAGGTTTTGAAATAACTGATGATGATACTTTTATCATTGATTTAGATAAATCAATATTTTCTTCTCATATTTTTAAATGTCCATTTCCTCTAAAAGATAAATTATGCAAAATTGAAAAAAGAATGTTATAAGTAATTAAACAAATAAATATGGGACAATGTCAGACCTTCGAAGTAAATATGCAAATGACAAATATAACAAAATAATTTTAGACAATGATAGAATTAAACGTTGTTTAACTAAATTAATACGTATTATATATTGTTTTCAATTTATAGGTATTCTATTGAGTCTTGCAATTACAGTAACCAGTACTTATATTCTAAAACATGAGTATTTTTCTCATGTAGTAACTGTTTCAGGTGGATTAACAACAATGTTAATACCAATAGATAGGATATAATCACAAATTGACAGAGGAAAAAGATCTACACTTCAAGCAAATCATAACTTAGTTTCAAAGATAGTAGATGCTTTAGATAATGATAAAATAACTAAAGAAGAATTAAATGAAATATTAATTGATCCATTAGAAAATGTAAGTGATACTAAGTTTTAATCACTTGCAACTCCTCTCTAACAAAACTTCTCTTAACAAAATTAATGAAATATCTAACTGGTGGTTCTTGCAATACCATTATTCTATCAATAGTATGTTTGGTCAAACTCCATATTGCGTCTGTAGCTCTTCTTCTTTTTTCATCTTCTCCTTTACCTGGCCCTAGTAAATATCTAACAGTTGTTCCAAGTTCTAATAACTTTTCTTGGTCTCCAACTTTTCTATGATGCTTTATTTTCTTTAGTTTTACTATTTTTTATATTTATATTTATATTTTATATATTTTTATTTCTTTATTATTTTATTGCTTTAGCAGACTTTTCACCAGTTGCTTTTGCAATACTATTATTTAGATAATCAATAATCTTTGATATTATAAATCCACTCTCTGTTTCTAGTATATTCTCCTTTATTGATACTTCTATTTTTTTTCATACTGTGCAATAAATGCTCTCTCAGCTACTTTTTTATTCATTCTTAATAATAATAATAATAATAATAATAATAAACTTGATAAAGCGCCCTCAGAAAAATTAATCTCTCTCTAGGCGCTTTAAATTTGCTGCTAAGGGAAATGCAATTAAATGGTGAGTAAAGTCATGCTTGATACACAAACAAAATGAATAACATGGTTAGGGGTGACATGCACAGGGTCAGCATGGAAAGGCGGTTAGTGGCAGCATGCACAATCTTTCAACTAATACAACACTCTTTTTACTAGTATCGTCAATAATATGTGTGTCAGGTTTTTTCATTTGATAGATGCTGGATCTACTGTCATTTTCTTTGGCCATTTCAAAGGACCTTTATTGTAAATATCTATATTTGCTTGTGTTACTTCTTTAGAAGATTTTGTTTTAAGCGGTCTTGAATCTTTATATCTACTAGCCACATCAATAACACTCAAAGCTTATTTATATCCAGAATCTTTAGGCATTACAAATGTCTGCTTGATGATTTTCATTAGGTTCAACAATATCAAAAAAACCTTGTGGAATATTCTTAGGTCTTGGTTTGAATACTTGACTTATATCTGAGTCAGATTGAATTTACCTTCTTTTTGCTTTCATTTAGAGTTAAAAACGACATACTATAGAGAATGGAAATATTTTACGATATATGTTTAAATACATTTAATTAAAACGAATACCTTGAATCAGGTCATCCTTATTGTCATCCAAAAATAAAAAGACCAAAACAAAAATATGAAATACGTTGTGATATCTGTGATAAAGATATGAAAGAAACAGAATTTGATTATAGTCTTATGCGTAATGATACAAGTATAATTTTTTCATATTCTAACATAAATACTAACTCATTTAAAAGAGAGAGACCAACTCAATTGTATTCATTAGTTAAGAAACGCTTAAAAAAGGATGTTGCTCTACTTCCTTACATCATTGTTTAGATCATGAAGCCATTTGTGCTATTTCAAAACTATTACCACTTGTTAAAGGTTAACGTAAGGCAACAAAGTTAAAATAGTTAATAGTTCTAATATTTCATGTATACTTCTCAGGAGGCTACATAACTGACCAAGAGGTTTACTCTTAAATTTCCAGTAATATTATCAACGAAGTAATAGTCTGTCGGTAGTCTAGTAAAATAAAGTGTAATTTAAGTCAACACCTGTTGGAGAAGTATTTATAGCTCATATATCTCCAGATGCAACTGTTGTATCACTATTAGGTCTAAGGAATACACAATTAGATGCTCCAACAACCATAACATTTAATATCATTATAGGTGGGGCTGTTTTATTTGTCCACGAATAAGGTGTTGATAGATTTAAAATTGAATTCTTAGAGTTAACATTCATTGAGATGGCTATTACTTCTGTTATTTTTTAACTGTTTTATCTACATAAGATTTAGTTGCAACATCAGAAGGATTAACAGGCTCTGCAACATTTGTTATTGAATTCCCACCCATATTAATATTTGTTGTCGAAGGAAATGTTTTCAATAATACATCTGTTTTCATTCCACCATATGTAACGCAATAATCATCATTTAATGCTACTGGATTACCATTACCTGAATTCCAATAAGTTAATGTTATAGCATAACTATTCATATTCAAATCTCCTAAAATTGTATCACCAGTTTTTTAACATAATTATTTATTTGACTAACATTTACACCATCAGTAGGATTAACACCTGCTCCAAGATTTGTAATACTTTTACCAGCAAGATTAAGTGTTGGTTCAGAATTTACAACAAATTTTGCATCAGCATAAGATTTTGTTACTGCTTCACTATCATTAACTGGATCTGATAAATTTACAACTCTATTTCCATTTGCATTTAGATCTGAAAGAAGATATCCATTAACTTTTGATACATGATCAGTTGAATTAAACTTTGAGCACATCTATATAATTATTGATTAATACTTTACTTCTTTCTAATATTTCTATAACTACTGGAACAATTCTAGAAAATCTTCCATAATCTTCTTCCTCAACAACTTGTATTTCTACTTTTTTTACATAGTATTTTATATGAAAACCAAAACTTTTTTATTATTAAATCTACCATACTCACTTATTATATCAAATTCAAAGTCATAATACTTCTCATCTTTGAGCAAAAACATATATAGAGGTGTTCGTATTGGCATATACAAAATATAACTTGTAGGAATTCTTACTGTTCCTGCTGCAATATAATCTTTAGGTGCTTCATCGAAATTCAAACAAGGAACAAATATTTCAAAGTCACTATAAAAAAACCTGCTTAATTTTATTACATGAAGACCAAGCAAAAACTGTGCTAAATACTGTTTCGGAATAAATTCTTCAACAATACTTCTACTCCATAAAATTTGTATTTCTATTAGTGTATCTTTATCTATAATTACATCGGGTGAATAACAGTACACTCCATCACTAACAAAGCAATCATTAGCATTTTCAATCTTTCTATCTAGTGTAATTTATAGAAATTTACTTGCAATATGTTCAAACACTTTACCAAATATCATTTGAGGAAATCTCATTGTCTGAGAATTAGCAATATTTTTTTAGCTTTCTATTTGCAATTAATTCAATATCCCAATCAATTTGTTAACCAAAAGCCATATCATTTCTTAAAACAGAATAAACTTCTGACGCACCGATATTTAAACTCATAGCACTCTTCCACTCATCAGACCCTTGAATAAAATTGTTTTTTTTTTGCATTATCTTTAGTCATTATAGTTTTATTAAAAATCTTTTCCATCATAAATAAACATTCCCTTACTGCAAGAGAAGTTTGCGCCATTACCGTTAGATGTTAGCTCAGCACTATTCTCACGAATGGTTAAATAATGAACTATAAGAGAAGTTCCTTTAGGAATAAAACTATTAAATTCAATACTTACGTCAAGTCTTGAAGTTACTCTTAGTGGCGCATCATTGTATTGCAAATCAACAACGTGAATAGGGTAGAGACTTATCCATTCTGGATAACTAACACCAACAGGTTCAGTAACTTCATTAAGACCAAGATATTTTTTTCTAAAGGTTGCAAAATCCCTGTATGCTTGAGAGCATTTTCCTTTCTTCGGTTCACATGATCTTAGAACTGCAGGATATTGTTTAGAACCATTAGCTGTCACTGAAACATTCTTAATATCAAAATGATTATAATTACACGGATTACCTGCATAGTCATCATACTTGGTGGTATAATTTTGAGCTGCGACAATCAACCACCGAACTTTATCAATCGTATTTTGAACTGATAGAGTTTTAGTGAATTTAAGACCTTGATTAAGACTTGTTATGGCTAAATTTTCATATCATCTAACTCCGTAGTTAAGTCTTATTTTCTTTGATTTCCCGGTTGAAATATCAGCAAGTGCTCTTTGAATACTTTCTTTTGGTGTTACACAAGGAACAACTAATCTCATTACTGACATAGCAACTCTGAAAGTAGTATATGCTCAATCATTATTTGCAACAGCACCTCCTCTTGTTACAATAGTATTTCCAGTAGTACCAACAGCACCAGATGCGCCAGTAAGAATACAGTTTTTATCATCTCCTCCAAAACGTGTCATTTCAAGAGTAAATGGAATGTTATAAAGAATTTTATTCATATCAGCACAAAATCCTGAAAGTCTTGCTAGAGGAAGTGCAATACTAAACATTCTAACATCAGCATCAGCGTCAATAAGATTGTTTACAAGACCTCTTCTATACAAAAATCCAATATTTGAACAAGTAGCTCCATCTGAAATGTTTACTGCAGATGCGTCAGGGCTAGTATAAGAATTATTTACGTTCATATCATCCAGTTGATTTGCTTCATCTTTTTTCCAACCTGTTGCAGGCCCTTCAGTTCTGTTATAATCATTTGGATAGCATAGAAGACCCATAAGAGTTGAAACACTACCAACACCTTCTTTTAGTGAGATAGTTTCAATTTCTTCAGTACCAAGTCTAACTCTCATGCTACTAAACAACCACGCACCAGCATTGTTAACAAGGCCAAGGGCAAGACTTCTTTTAAGAGCAGCAGGAGAATCACCAGCATTTGCAGGGATGGTTCCTACTCTTCCTTCAAGTAGAAGGTATGCATAAGATAGAGCATAACATGTTTGTTGTTCACCAGGTACAACAAATGTAACTATTTCACCAACTACATTATCAGTTTCATTTCCATTCATCTGATAGAACTCTCGAAATTGATAATCTTTAAGTTTATAATCAGGAAAATCAGGATTCCCCAATTCAAGTATACTTTCGGTAGGTGCACTTGCCATTTCTTCTCTATATAAAAAACTAAAAGTTATTTTCTACTTTAAATATATAAACCAGCTCCTATTTTTTCTTCATACTTCCACCATAACCATCAGGTCTAACATAAGGAACAACAGCTTTAGTACTAATTACTTTCTCTATTTCTTTCTATGCTTTAGGATCATTCTTTTTAAGAGTCCCTTAATATTCTTCTACTTGTGGTTCTTCTTCAATCTTAAGCTTTTCGACTTTCTAGATTTTTTATTGACTTTCTCAAGCATAATACGTTTCAACTCAAGATCCATATCTTTCATCTTTCTATCATAATCTTCATCTTTTCTTTTTTTCTCAAGTTCATATCCAGGTTCTCTCTTTCTTCTCTCTTCTTCAAGTTTGTCATCCATTTCTCTACGGCTGATACCATAATCTTGAACTAACTTTTCTTTCTTTGTTTGTAGTTCAGTAAGTCTTCTTGCTTGAAGCATGTCAATACCTTTGCTAGCAATAGTCATTCCAGTACTACTTAATCCAGTTACCAATGGTGCTACTTTATTAACACCATCCATTACTTTATCAAGCAATCCATATCCACGATATTTTTCTCCATGTACTCTTCCATGACCAACTCTCGCATAGCTACCCATTTGCTCTATATTACTTTAAAATTTCTATTTTCGCAACTACATCAGTAATATTATTTACAGGATTTCCGTTTTGATCTGTTAAACTTATTTTAGAATTACTTATTGAATTTACATCACCATGTGTTGGTAAATACATCATACTAGGAATATGTAGATCAACCTTCTCACCAGGATTAATATCATAAATACCAATAATTTATAAATATGTAGATTGTTCTAAAAACCCGTTTCTTCTTTCTATATAATTCTTAAATCGATCAACTAAATCAAAATCAACACTAATCCATCGTATTCCTTTATTATCTGGTAACACCATTTTATTTCATGCTTTATAAATTCCAGAGAAGTACATAGCTATTTTTATTGCTTCATATGGTGTTCCACCAACATCTGCAGCATCGAATGATCCTTTTTGATTTGAGTTTAAACCTAATGAATCTCCAATTGAACTCACAACTCCAGAAGCATTGCTTCCAAGTAAAACAACATAATCTGGAGTTACTTGCATAATTATTTTTCATCTGTATCAACACTAAATTTTATTCCGCTACTATGTCTAGCATTAGAATTATGAAAATCATTAGCTTTACTTAAAGCACTATTAAGAGCATTACTAATCTTACTATTATCATAATGACCTTGTGGAATTAATACAGAAAATGCTGATGGAGCGGTAAGGCTTGGTTTATACCAAAGCATATCATTTACACCAGTAGTAACATTTGATATTGTTCTATTAGTATAAGTAAACTCTACTCTTCGTAAAGCAATTTTATTGTAACCTGAATTAGATCCAAGCATAAGCGGTTGTACTAATGTTTTTGATTCTGGACTTGTTGTTCCACTTAATCTTATGGCCATTTTTTATATTAAACTTCAATAACTTCTATAACAGCTGTAATTTGTTGAGAACTAAAATCTAGTACATTCAAATTCTGATCAGTAACAGTAATTACTATATCAGAAATAGAATCACTAGCTATGTTATGATATTTAATACTATTTGGTTCATGAACCATTTGTTCCCATGGATATAAATTATAAGCAAAACTTCTTAATACTTGTGTTTCTTTTCCATTTATAAAACTCGTTCCACTAGCAACTATATTACAATTTACAAGTGTAATATTTATATCAGAAACGAAAACTTCATTTTCAGAAGCAAACTTTGCGTTAGGTGTACAATGACAGGAGTTATACTAGGATACATTTGAATGAAGTCAGTATTTGAAAGAGTTGTATAAGCAGAACCAGTAAAACCAAGTATACTAGAATTACTTGACTTACTAGCAAGAAATGTCCATCGAACTGGCATTTTAATCCAAGAATTGGAAGTAGCAGTATCAATACCTAATTCAAATTTATCTGTTGTTGAACCTGATTGGGTAATAGAACTATTATTCATATCAGCAATAACAATGTTTACATAATCTGATATTGCAGAATAAATTCCAGGTTTTATTGTTATTGTCTGTTCTGATCCACCTGGTATTCTATAAATAAAAGTATTATTAGTATCTTTAATATTTATAATGTAATTAGTACCAACAAACTTCTTAAAACAAATCTTAAATTTTTTACCTTTTAATAATATTGGTGTACTAACGCGAGTTCTAATAGGATTAGTATTTCCAGTTATATTAAAAAAATATCCTTCGTTACTTGCTTGAATATTTTTTCTAATACTTTCAACAATCCTTTATATGTCGTTGACACTTTTAAAAAAATCACTCATTTCTATATATTATATAAAAGATTGTTAATCTTTGCAAAATAAGAATTTGGAACTTTTCTAGATCTAGCAAGATAATCAACAGCAGCACTGATAGAACTTACAACTCCTTTATTACCTGCAGCAAGTTCATGAAGCCATAAATCAATCTTATCAAATACTTCTTTTTCACTGCTTACAATTAATGGAATTACTTCTAATCCATAACCAACAGGATTAAAATTAAGATTTATAAAATTCTCTGTAACATTTCTCGAATCCATAGCTCTTAATTCAGAAACAAGTGCTAATGAATGTCTATCAAAAGACTCTTTACTATCTACACCAATATTTTGTATAATATTTCTTATATTACTAGATGCAGAACCTTTATTTCTTATCCTATCAAGAATAAATTGTTTCTTTTCTTTTAGAAAACTTGTTTCAGGTTGAAAAACTGGTAGAGCTTCCTGAACAACAGGTAGAGTTTCAATCACATTTTCTTTCTTAACTCTTTTCCTAGGTCTCTTTGAGGTTGAAGGATTACCATTAAGATGATCTGCAATTCCTTTTTGAAGTTAATCAATTGCTTGCCTCACTTCTGGATTAGCAGCATGTGTTTTTGCTTGATTTTTAATATTTACTGCTTTTTTAGGATTACCATCTGCAATAGCTGCAAATCCTTTTTTTTTTACTATATTTGAAATATCTACAGGTGTTTTTTGCTTTAATACTTTTTTCATTTGTTCTTTGTGTTCCATTTGAATTGAAAGTGTTGGTCTAATTTCCTTTAGTTTATCAATAACAACATTACCTGAATAATCAATTGATTTCTCTAATGCACGTTCATTCAATTCATGTTCTACTCTATCTCTTGCTTTTATTTCTGCTTCAATTCTTTGTATTTCTTGACTATTATCAAGAATACTAGCAACACGTATACTTTCTAAATTATTAAGTTTATTTTCCAGATCTAATGCTTCTTGAACACTACCTTTGCAAGCTTTGTTTTTACTTGCGTATATTTGACCAATAATAATTTCCCCTATATTCAATTAAAAATAGTTAATAATTGTTTACCTGTATTATCTACAGACCAAAATCTTCCTTCTGATTCTGTTTTGGTTAGGTCAATAATACAATAACTAAATCTATTTCTTGTGCAGGAGTTTACCCATTCTTTAAACTGTTTCTCATCGATATCACCAACATATGAGTCACGAATGTATTCTATATCAGTATTATTTTGTTCAAAGATTATAATCATGTTTATATTGTTTCTTATTTCTCTTCTAGGAATATTAGTAAATCCTTGAGCAAGATAGAATATGTTCAATCCTTTATGTATACCTCTAGCAAAATAATCTAAGATTTTCGATTGATCTTCTGTCATCAAATCATCTAGTACAACAACATTCTTACAATTCCTATCAAAATCAACTTCAGGCAGGCATACTATCAATTACATTAATCCAAACATAAGCAGGATTTTCTTTACTCATTGACATAAGACCACGATATAACTTTCGATCTAAAAATAAAGCAATGATTGTACAAGTATCATAACTGAGCATACCGTAAAATATCCAATTCATTGCTAACTGTGATTTAACTGTTCCACCAGGTCCAAGAACTAATGCTCTAATAGGCACTTTAGGCAATGGCTCTTTATGTTCAGTATCTACATGTTGTCCAAAATTAAAAGCTCTAACTCTTAACAAATTTTTTTATATTTTAATAGGTATGGAAATTTATTGTTTGAAGTGTTAAAAACAAACTGATACAGTTCATTAAGAGTATGTTGTTGAAGTAGATAGTACGAAAAGAATGAGAGGAATGCTTAAAAGGGTGGCTGTACTATTTGTGATAGTAAGAAGTCAAAGTTTGTCAAACTAAGAAGTGTTGGTGAAGTAGTTTTATTTCATGGTAAAAAAGGAACAGGAGTTGTATCTCATGGTAAAAAAAGGTACAGGTGTACTAGCTCACGGTAAGAAACTCGGTTCAGGTGTACTAGCTCATGGTAAAAACCTTGGTACTCGTGTAGAACATAAAAAACAAATACTTGCTGAACTAAAAAAGACTATTGACAAACCAAATAATAAATAAAATCAAAACCACTAACATATCTAGAAATAAATAATTATGCAAAAAAATTAGATATAAATAACTTTAGAGGCGTATTTGCAAGAGATGAACTAATAAAGCCACTAGAGAATGAACGTCTTATTTGTAATACAGGAGAATCAGGTCGAGCAATCTATCACTGGGTAGCACTTAAAAAAGAAGGTAAACAATGTTTTTACTTTGATTCATTCGGTGCTCCACCAATGCTAGAAGTAATAAATTATTTTGGTGTTATGCCAAGCTTTCGGACATTTATGTTACAAGAATACGATCGAACAGATTGTGGAAGAAGATGTCTAATCTTTCTAAAACTAATGCAAGAAACATATTTTGGATCAACAATGGAGCTATTAATTTAATTTAAACATTGTCTTTTCCTTGTATAGAAATGGATAATACAAACTTTGTAGTACTTGAAAATTCTTCTGTTGTCATTCCAAAAGGAAAACCAGCTCATGTTCATATTGAAGAGAAAATGACTAAAGATTCTAAACCTTACTTCAATGCATGGATCTATATCAGTGAAGATATGAGACCTGCACTAGAAGATATTGCTAATAGAGCAAGTATGAAACTTGAATACAGTGGATATGATATGTCTAGTCGTTCAACTATTGGTATAAGAGTTGCATTTGATACTAAACCAAGTATATTCTTTGATCAAAAGAACAAACAAATGAAATTTAGTAGTATTTCCAAAGTAATTCAAAAACTCGGTAATCACTTTTGTATCACTGGTATTCTTGATGGTGGATATGTAACTAAAGATGCTCATAGTTCTGAAGAAAGACTTGATATTAGATTGAAGCTAGATCAAGTTACAGTTTATAATGTTGTTAAACGAGGTGAATTCAATCCTGCTGATTATTAGATTTTTTAAAAAACAATATACGAAATACATAAAACAATAAGCAAAACAAAAATTAGATTAGATTTAATTTTTTAAATCTTTATTTTATTAATATCTAATATCCTATCAAGAATGCCATGGAAATAATTTTTATCTTATTCAAACTTGCAGGGTTACTAACTTTGTCTTTTAAGAAATCAGTAGCAAATAAATCATTCAACATACCACCAATGCCAAATCCTAATTTCGCTTTTGCGCTCATGACTGCTGCATTAGTTTTCGCATCTTTTCTAACTTATGCTGGTTGTTTGGGATCAAATGCTATTCTTGCAGCTGATTCTGCTAAAGCTAAATCAGATAAATTTCGTATCTCTGTTCTTCTAGGTTCAGACATATTACTTGTCTTGGTGTATGTATGGTCGTGGATCAAAGCCCGAGCACCCAAATCCTTGACCCCAACATAAGATTCATTCATCCTTTGAGTGAACTTTGTTCCTGGACTCACATAACCGTATCGTCCAGTATTTTTAACTGAACCACCAGGAACTTCTTTATTTTTAACTCCAGTAGAAAGCTTCAAATGAAACTCTCTTCCACCAGAAAGTTTGTTAATGAAATCTACAAAACCAGAACCAACTTTTCTTTTTTGTTTCAGTTGTTTAAGAGAAAGATTCAATTGCAATCCAGTATTTTTAGATCTACTCTTTTCTATTTTATTTAGTTGAGTTTGTGTTACAAGAATAGGAGCAGTTCCAGACAAATCAGAGTGTTTTAGTCGGATTGAGAAAGGTATAGTTGATGTATGTATTTGCTTTACTTGGTGTGCGGATAGAGCAAGTTTTACTTCATGATAATCCATTTCTATATATTAAATAATAAAAAGTATTTTATGAGATGGATAAAGAAAATATTGTTGAATCAATTTCGTACTGTAATGAAATACTTACTAAATTAGTTGGTCAAACAGATGCAATAGTAAAGATTATAAATGAATTAAAAAATCAATTGAGAACTTTAGAAGAACGAGAACAGGAATTTGATATAGCTATTTTAAAGACTTAGAAAACAGTACATAGAAATGAATCAAGATGAAGTTGATACATTGAGAGAACGTGTTAATGAACTTTTAGACTATAATGCTTTTACCGGCAAGTTTACACATAAAACTAGTCGTGGTGGTGTAACTATTGGCAGTGAGGCAGGATTAATAAGTAATACTGGATAAACACAAATAAAAATTGATGGAAAATTATATCTTGCTCATAGTATTGCTTGGTTAGTAACTACTGGTAAAGTTCCACTTCATGAGTTGGATCACATAGATAGCAATAAACTAAATAATAGTTTTTATAATTTACGTGAAGCAACTGATTCAAAAAATATGAGAAACCGGGAAAAACGGAAGGACAATAAATCTGGTTTCATTGGAGTTCGTTGGGAAAAGAAAAGCAATAGATATAGATCAGAAATTAAAATAAATAAACAATATAATTATTTAGGTCTATTTGATTCTGCTGAAGATGCGGCAACAGCTCGCGATTTAATGGCAATCAAATTGCATCTTGAATTGGCACAACTAAACTTCACATATACTTTACCAGAAGACAATAAAATAGTTAGATATACAGATTAATTATTCTGACAGCGTTTTTTAACTAATCTCTTAATTTTGGTATCTCTGAATGTATTTCTTCTTGTGATTTAGCTTGTGCCAATAGATTGGCAAGTAAAAGTGCACTCTCTGCTTGATAATTACAGGTCTTTTTAGCAGCAACAGTTGAAGCTTCTGTTTTATTAATTCCTCTCTTTAGATCAGGTGAATAATCAACTCCGGACACCTCTACTAATTTTTTTCCTTGTTTAATATAATTCAATCTGTTAGTTACTTCACTATTTTGTACTTTTTCGCTCAAATCAATATCTACTCCATGACCTAATAATTTTATCATATTATAAATATCAGTAATAACATTCTCTAATCTTTCACTCTGCAGACTCAAAGCACTCATTCTTTGTTCATGGGTGTTCATAGGTGGAGCTTTGGAAGTGCTCATTGTAGTATCTATTTTTTTCTTGATTAGACCAGCAACAGTAACTGCTATTGAAACTGCAAGATCAACAGCACCAACAACAGATGCTATACTTGCTATTATTGCTGGAATACTAGGTAATATTCCACCAGATCTCATTTCAAGAAAATTCTTTTTTCAAGAGATTGTGTCTAACTGTTCAGCAGTTCACGTCATCTCTTCACCAAACATTTCAGTTAAAAACTTACTAGGATCAAGACACCAATCACTATTTGCTTTCTCTGCTTCTAATAGTATTTCATTGATTTAATAGCCCACCTCTAGCGAAGCAACCATTTGTGAGAGTCCTTCTTTTTTGTGTTCCATTGTCTTCCAGAACACCTGCCCGTATTTACCTGAAGCAATATTATCCACAATCTCTTTTATAAACAGACCAAGATCTACTACTCCTGTAACACCTGACAGAAAACCTCCAAGAGATCGAGTAAAACCTCCAATCACTTTAAACGATTGCAATACTTTAGGAACTATCTTTGCGATCTTGTTTGACGCATGTAAGGATAGTTTCATTGCAATTTTTGGTGCTATTTTTATCACTGCTTTTGAACCTACTTCTGTTGCGGTTGTAACACCTGATACAACTTCTTTACTTGCACTAACTTCTTCTTTCATATCTTCACTAGCTCCTTTATCTTTTTTATTCTTCATATATTATAAGTAATGGAAAAGGTAAGAAAAATTAATGGAAATGTTTATACTGATCTTAATGCAAATAAGAATAGAAAAACTAATTTAGGTTGTCCTGTTAATGATAGGGATGCAATAAGATTAGATTATGTTCTTAGTTCAAATGTTGGAGGTAGTGTTGTTAGTAATGCTACAGGAGAGTTAGAAACAGTATCAATTCTAAATAATTTATTAATTAGAAAAGATACAAAACTGACATCACAATTGAATTGTAAGAATGTTATAGTTATATCAGGTAATTCTGCTGATGGACCTTTTTTTTAGTGATTTAAGACCATATAAAGTAATAAAATATGGACTACTAAAAAAGTATGACGGAAGTGTTTCGAGGTAAAGCAATGTCAAGTATTGATATGGGAAAAAAGAATATTACAAATGTGAAAGACTCAGATACAATAAAAAAACAGCATGTTGATAATAATAGACAAGTAAAATTTAGATATTTATGTGTGAGTTCTAGTACTTATCCTACTATTTTTTATCGTGATATGTTAGGTTTGAACATTGCTGCTAATGGAAGAACAGGGAATAATTTTCAACCTCAACAGCTTACTCCTGGAGATCTGCCAGTTATTTCACTTAACACAGGTAAAGTTGTTGCATATGCGACTAATCCTAAGTCATTCTTTCCAGGATTATTACCTAATTTTAGTATGGTATCTAATATTATGTATGCAACTGATAAAACTAATTCTTATGTAGAGTTAAAAAGTGATAATACTAATGGTGTTAGTGGTACTATAGTTTTAATAATTAATACTGATGGAACATGTACGTATGCTATCGATAAGTTTACAGTTGCAAGTGGAATTACTTTTATAGATTTTCTTGTTAGTATTGTATAGAAATGTTAGGCTATAGAAAAAAGGAAGTAATGCAAAGAATTATATTAGAAAGACTGGTGGTATACTAGATGGAAATCAAAGTATGATTGGTAATATTATAAAAAATTTTAGGTGATCCTGTTGATACTGGAGATGCTGTAAACAGAAAGTATATAGATACTAATTTTGTTACAAAGGTTTCTAGATCAAATACTTCTGATGGAGATATTGATATGAATAATTATAGAATGGTAGATCTTGCAAATCCTGTTAATCCTAGTGATGCTGCAACAAAAGATTATGCTGACACTAAACTACCTATTACTGGTGGAACAATTAATGGAGATTTAACTGTAAATGAAATTATTAGTGCTAGCGGTACTCCTGTTGGTGATATTAGTTATGATTATAGTGCACCAAATAAAAGTTATTTTGATGCAAACTTTCTTAATGTTCATGGAGGAGCTGTTATTGGAAATCTAGATATGTTGAGTAATAGTATTAGAATTGAAAATGATCCTGTTAATCTTAATGATGGTGTTAGTCTTGATTACCTAAATAGAATTACAGATGGTAATGTTGCAGTTATAAATTTTAGTGGTTTCATTGATGGTTCATTACAAACAAAACTTGGTAGTTTAACATATATTGGTAAATGGATTAGTACATTAGGAGAAATTTCTGTCCCTAGATGTATATTTGTACTTTCAGCAATTATTATATATATATTATTATATATATACTTTCAGCAATTATTATAGCAATATTCATTATATCCAAATTCAACAAAAATTATTATGTCTTTTCCAGCAAATGGAATAAATTCAAATAAATATCTTTTTCAATTGTTTGGAAGTTATTCTTTAGATTCAAGTAAGAAAATAGTAGAGAGTTCTCTATTTGTACTTACACAAGACTAATTTAATAAAACATTAAATGTAGCAGTTTATATAGCAAGACATTAAAATGCTTAGTAGAAAAGAATTAGAAATGAATGGAACATTGAATTTTGCTACAAAAAGAATAACAAACGTTGGAGAAACAGTTGATGATTTAGAAACTGTTAATAAAGCATTTGCTGATAATAATTATCTAGGGAAAGATTCAGAACAACATATAACTGGTAATTTATCAGTAAACTCAAAATAGTATGTACATGCATCAGATCCTATTGCAAAAAAAATATCTTGATACAAAAGTTGATGTATATAGTCCAAGTAGAAGCATAAATAAAAATTTAAGTGTTAATAGATTATTAATGATTATAAAAGATTTAAATTTCGCTAATTATAAGCCAAATGATATAGTTCCTAATACTTTTCTTCAGAATTTTCATTTAATATGTGGAAATATACCCTATTTTTCTAATATTATTGCTAAAGCTCGTTGTATTAGCTATTATGGAAATTTAACTGTAAAGAGTGTAAATAATATTGGATATCCACCACAAGCATGTTCTTCTTCTAGTAGTGGAAAATAAATTTAGCAAAACTATCAGATATAAACATAAAAAATTACTATACACAAGTATAATAATAAAGGTAAGTGATATAAAAAATGCAACAGATGCTGCTAGTAATTTTATTGATTTTCCAACTAATTATACAGTTTCTGAGTCACTTTATTATAACGGTTCATTTTAACCATACAGTTTTAGTAAAGAAATAGAATATATTATAGTTTTATGAAAGCAAATATTACTATTAATATTAAAAAGACAACAGATAGTGATATTATTGTTAGAGATTTTTATCATAAGGTTGCTTATCATCCATGTTATAGCTTATACTTTAAATTAAAATATTATGGTGTTATTAATAATATGATGCTATTAAAGAGTTCTTTATCTAATTTTACTACAGCAAATAATCCTTCAAAAAGTTCTTTTAACTTTACTATTATTTATCCCTTTTCAATTAGTTCATACATTACAGCACCAACTGATACAAATTATATTGAGATTGGTTTAGTGAAAGGAGTGTATTATTCTCCTTCAGCATCGATAAATACAACAGATGGTATAAAAATATATTTTATTCCATATATTGCAGAATCTTAAATCTTCCCATCTAGACTTTCTTTAATCAACTCTTCCGGTAGATCACAACTCATTCCTGCATCTATTTCTTTCTTTATTTTTTTAGTTAGTTCGATTTTTTTAGAGTAAGCTTCAGACTTCATACTATTTCTTTTTTCTA
The DNA here is from genome assembly GCA_009760855.2 of Cristatella mucedo. NCBI lineage: Eukaryota > Metazoa > Bryozoa > Phylactolaemata > Cristatellidae > Cristatella > Cristatella mucedo. Next base: position 3,571,520 of record WPIO01000011.1, on the reverse strand, counting down.
TTTTCAAGTCTTTAAGGAACTCTTCAAAGATTGAACCATCTCTAATTTTAGTGAATATATTTGCAATCTCTGGTTCAGAGTGATTTCTTCTTAGTGCTTTGTATTCTAATACTAGTTTTACAGCATCTAAGAAGGTTGATCTGATCTCTTCAATTCTACCCATTGGATAAGAACATATTTGAAAGTTTGAATACTGTTGACCTTGTACTTCTTCAAGACAATCTTTACCTTTTGTCTCAACAGAAACCATTTTCTATATATTGTTTTCATTTTTTTATTTAAATTAATTAAACAGCACTTGGATCTGATTGTTGTGCTTCTTGTGCTGCTAGAGCTTCTGCAGTTGCTTTTTGTCTTGCGCTATTATTATCAGTAATGCTTGGTAGAACTGCATTACATTCTTCTTTAACAATAATAATAATAATAATATTGCACTTGATAAAGCGCCCTCAGAGAACTTAATCTCTTTCTAGGCGCTTTACATATGCTGCAAAGTGATACGCAATAGAATAGTAAGTAAAATCATGCTTGAAAAACAAACAAAATGAATAACATGGTTAGGGGTTACATGCACTGGGTCAGCATGCAAATGTGGTTAGTGGCAGCATGAACAGTGTCAGCACGCATAAGCACATCGAGGACGAATCACAAGGACCCACTAAATGCTGTCCTAAATAGGTATGTTTTTAAGTTTCTTTTAAATGTGGTCAGGTCAGGGGATGTTCTGATGCAGGTCGGGAGGGAGTTCCAGGCTGTGGGAGCATACGAGCTAAATGCACGGTCTCCAAAGGATTTAAGGTTTGTACGAGGTATTTCTAGACTGTTGGATTCCGAAAAGCGAGTGGTACGATGCTTTGCCTGATGGGGTAGTATCTCTGAAAGATAGGCTGGAGCCATAGAATGAAGAGACCTAAAAGTGAGCGACAAAACCTTGAAGTCAATCCGTTGCTTGACTAGTAACCAGTGCAGGTTGGCGAGAAGTGGAGTAATGTGGCAACTGCGACGCTCACGACCGACAAGCCTAGCTGCAGAGTTTTGCACCAGCTGCAATCGCCTGATCGCACATGCTGGTAGGCCAGTAAGCAGTGAGTTGCAGAAGTCGAGACGAGATGTCACGAATGCATGGACCAACTTGGACGTGGTATCCTTATCTAAACAAGCCCGAATTTTAGCAATGTTATGAAGCTGAAAATAGGCTGATTTGACTGTGGAGCTGATGTGGTCGTCTAACGAGAGGTCGCTTTGGAATATGACACCTAGATTTCGAGCTGATGCAACTGGAGATATGCTGGCAGAGCCAATTTTGAAAGTCAGCCTTTCCAATTTCTGAATAACACTAGGTTTGCCCATAACTAGTAAGTTAGCAATTCCAGAGTTATCAGGTTTAATTCCAGATACTCCAGAGATAACTGTTGAAAGTGTTGGAAGTTGTGTTGTGATCCACATTACTCAATCTGCAATTTCAGACGGGTTATCAAGAAGAGCATCAACTTTAGATCTAACTGTTGATTCTAGTCATGCTTGTACATCTGTTATTCCTGCAACGAGAATACTTTGAGCTTCAATATCGCATTAATCAGGATAGAATTTCTTAACTGAATTATCAGTCATATATGAAATATCTAAATCAAGTGTTTGTTGATCATAAGTTGTCATTTTTGACTTAACAAGATAGTCTACATGTGATTTAGGTGCAAATGCACTTGTTGCATCCGTTGAGTCAGTAATATCTGAAGATGTGGCCATTTTTCTATATAATAATACAAACATTTTCAAATATTTTTTCTTAACGGTATCTGTTGTTTATGTTTAAAAATAATCTTTCATAGACAAATACTAACGAATTAATTGTATTGCTTTCTCTTTACATTCCTCATATTTAAGTGTAGCATCACAAACATCATAAGCAGCAGTCATAAATTGATTTTTTACTTTTATCATAACATGTCTATATTCACCATGTTTAAAAATATCTCAAACAAATCTCCTAAATTCATTAGATCTTATGTGGTTTATTTTAGCGCATATACTAGAAACATTATTATTCCCTTTACCAAATTCAAAAGACATTGCTGTTACTCCATCAGCAGGATAACAATTTAAATAAACATAATTGGCCTCGTCTTTTTCAACAAGAATTTTCTCAAGTTATTTAATTGTATTATTTAACGCTCCAACTTTTGTCTTTAGTTCTTCAATATCCATTTTCTATATAGGTTTATAAAATTTATTTAATATAATTAATTAATTTGTACTCCAGGCTTTGTTTTTGGTGTTTTAGACTTTTTGTTAGCTTCTTCAAGCATTTCATTTATCTTACTTCTACATTCCATTAGTTTATCACAAGTATCACAGATCTCAGTAAGAACACTGATAAATGAACTATCTAGATCTGAAACAAGTTTGTCAAGTGAATGTTTTACTCTTCGTTGATCTTCTTCTTTAAGCTTTTGTAGACAAATGTTTATTGCCATGTCTCTTGATTGTTAACAACTAAGAATTCTTGAGATATCCATTTTCTATAAATTTAAAGATAGTTTTATTTAATTAAAAATTAAATTTCTTCTTCACTCTCTTAAGTCTCATCTACATATACCTCAGTTCCATGTTTGCCAAATAGAAGTTATTCAAGATCTACCTCTTCATCCTCTTCAGAACTGTAAGAGACATCTGATTCAAAGTCCATTTCAGGATCGTAATCAGGATCATAAAATGAATCATCTGAATATTCAGATTCACTATCTAAACTAGTAATTTCAATAGATTTATCACATGACTCTTCTGAGACTTGAAAATCTTCTTTGGGATCCATCCTATAATAGTAAAAATAATTTTATTAATATATATGTAATTTCTCCATTGACTTGTATAGATCTATTTATTCTTGAATATCAACGTATTTTTTATCTACTTCCATTCTCTCCTTATCTGCAAATCTAACTTTCTTTACTGGTAATGGTTTAGTATCTTCACTCTTCCTTTTTGGCATCTATATCAATACTAAATTTTTCACAACGACCAGGATTTGTTTCATCACCTAATGCTTTTGCAATCTTTTAATGTTCGTATGCGTAACTACAACATCCACAATCTAACCACTACCGTTTTGATTCAAATGGTGATAGTGCTCTTTCTTAAGTTTCTTTGTAATAATATTGTCTTTACTTTGTGTCATACGATAGAAATCTCTATCAAGTGTATCAACAAAATCTTTAGTATTAAGATTGTTCATAAATATATTGTTTGCATTAGATAGACAATCAACGTATTCTTAATGTGTTTATTTTGAATATTTAATCACTGCTTTTGGAACACCTTTTGCTTTCATAATAGGATTTACTGAACTAAGAGAATTTAGTTTGGTCTCAAAGCAATGGATTCGTTAATTTTAGCTCCTTTCATTTTGTCTTCGAATTTACCAAACTCATCACTATGAAACCAATCTTTAACATAAGACATGTCTACATCAATATTTTCACATTTTATATCAACAACTAATGAATCAGTATCTGTATATAATAAACCTATGCTATCATTAAAGTTGGTTTTCAATACTTCTTAGTAAAGTCTTTGCATATGTAATTTTGATAAATCAAGAATTTCAACACCTATAAATATTGGTTTGTTTAGAAGTGCATTTCTTTTAGAGTGCTCTAAACCAACTAGTGTTTTATCAAAGCATGTAATTTCTTAAAGTCTAGGATCTCTCATTAATTTATCATACAATGAATCAGTCTTGTCTGTTCCTGTGTTTACTAATCTAACACAAGTTCTGTTCTCAACGTTTTCACAAGTTCTTCCAAATATCTGACACATAAATCCTGTATATAGATTTCTTTTGAAGTCATCTTTATTACGATCAGATTCAATCTTTTTCTCTGCACATATATTAATGAATGGTTTTACCCAACGTTCTTGATTGAACTTGTAGACTTTATGTCTTTTAGTTGGTATCAATACTTTATTAACTACAAATTGAAAGTATCTGTAATGAGTTAGATAGTTTTCTTAGAGAAATCACAAATCAACTTTGGTACAGTACTTGGTCATGTTGAAAATCTTTGTTGATATTTTGAATATTCAGAACTGTCAATAATTCTACTTTCAGGACAAAGAGGATAATCATTATGTAAATCACGTAGTTCCTTTAGATATTCTAAATCACATAAAACAAATATCCGTGTATCACCATCTAATGGTAGTGACATTATTTTTTCAAGTGACCAGTTACTTAAATCATCTTCAATAGGTTCTGTAATAGGTAAGTACCACATCATAACTGTTGGATATATACTTGTAGCATCCCAATACATAATATGATTATTACTACTAGATTTACAACTTCTTCTACTTACTTGAAAAACTCCTCTTATTGAATTCTTAAAATTTGATATAGTTGTAAGTCTCATTCTTTTTTCCTAGTAGATTTATAGTATATTGTGTGTAAAACAAAGTACAAGACCAAGCATAATTAGGTGCAGATAGATCATGTACAGGATCTAACTTAAATAATTCAACAAAGCTGTTTCTAAATGCTTCAAAGCAATCTGCAAGAAGAGTAACATCTAATTTTAGACAAATATCATGATAATCTCCTAAATCTTTCATGCTAAAAAGTTTAAATATATTTAACGCGTGTTTGTACTCTTCATCACTAATACTTTTATCAAAATTAAGTTTAGTATTGAATGCTTTAATATTAAGAATTACATTCTCATTAAATGAATCATAAGAATCCATGTATTCATAAGGATAAATACCTTTTCTTGATACTATATCTAAAATAACATCATCTTTAATGCTTGGATATAATTCTTTAAAGATATTCATTGTAATGTCGAACTTTGAATTTGGTTTCTTTAATGAAGTAACAATATCACATAAAGCATTACTCATAAAATTAAATGAATCTTTGAACTCGAAATCATCAAATGATATTGACGTATAATTCTCCATATTATGTGCAACAGGTTTACAATCAATACCAAAAGCTGACATTCCTTTTAAAATCAAGTGAGAGTCATAACCTTTCAAATTATGAATAAATGTAGGAAGTGTCCAGCTACTTTTATGAAATCTAGCAAGATAATTGTAAAGTTTATGTGAAGCTCCTCTAAAAATACCTGTAAAATGACAGTGATCTCTGACCTTCAATTTATCATTTATATCATCAAATCCTTTTCTAAAAATCCAGCATGTTTCAGATTTCTTAAATTCTTTAATTACATCATCATTGATAATAATAGGTGCTTCAACAACATTTAATAACGTATTTTTTAAGTCCTTAGAAGCATTGAATGGAAATTCTAAAAGTAATTCAACACAATTTTCTCCTCTATCTATAAATTGATCAATAACTTTTCCATTAAGATCAACAATAATTGCACATGAACCAAATGGAACTTGTAAAATATTTGTACATGAATCACTACATTTACCTATTGTTAACTTACTGTTACAATACTGTGGACTAATTTCATTCGATACTATACTTTCATAACAAACATCACATGTCTTTACATTCAAACTCTCAAAATCTGCATAACATCATATGAAGTTTTAATTAGTTTAGCATGATCGCTAAATTTTAAAAGTTTAGTATCTTTTGTTTTACCTGTTTTCTTGTTTTCTTTAATTCCAGCATTTTTAATGTAGAATAACTAGAATTAACACCATCACAGAGAATTAAATGATTTTCAAAATATGTATCTGAAAAGAATTTATCTATACATCTATGACAATAGAAGATGGAGCCTCCTTTTTTAGGTGTTCTACAAAGACTACTTTCTTTTGTTTTAACTTTGTTTTTCTACAAAGACTACTAACATTCTTTATCTATACATAATGACTTTTTTAAGATTTAGTTATTAATAACAAGGTTATATGTCTATCTTGAATTTTTAATTTTTTGGGTACACTGTATATAGGATAAACACCTGATTTGTTATTATATTCATAAAAATTTATACTAGCATTAAATACTTTACCTAATTTTTTACTATCAATTAATTTGAGAGGCCATTCTATTTGTGATAGAGGTTCATTAAATGATGGATACTTTTTTACTATTTTAAACAAGTCGGTATATCCAATAGGATTGGTAGTTACAGGATTTAAGAATCTTAATACTTACCATAAAGCACAATAGTTATCTTCATTCTTTATATTGATGCAACAACGTTTCTTTGTTAAACCAGAAGGTAATTCTAAATAGGATGAACCTGCTCTAATAATATATTTACTAACATTAATCTCAAGACGTTTTACGCCCATTAACCTCCAACCAGAACCTGGATTTTTTTCAATAAGTTTATCTATTGCCTCCTTTAATGATTTCAATTGATTTAGAATAACACTAGTGTAATCACTTCTTTTAACAACTGCAACCAATTTAGAACCTGTTAAAATAATATGACTGTGTGTATCAGTTTGATCATGATATGAATGTACAGATATCTTAGTTTGTAGTTTGAATGAAGAGAATCTAGTTGTTACTTCACGCAATACACTATAATAACTTGGTACTTTACTATTAAAAATCTCATCAATTTCTGTTGCAGAATAATCTCTACCTTTAAGAACATAACGTTCATGTCTTCCATTAGCACCTGTAGATATTAATTTAAACTTATGACTCTTTGAAGCAATGCTTTTACTTGGAGTTATATCATCGATATTCATTAACCTTCTTGTTTCATTGTGAAAATAGTTTCCCTTTTGAAACTTGTTCGATACATCTATACTAAGAAAATAAAATTTATTTAATTGAAATAATAAAAAAATAAGACGAAAGTTTTAATGTTGGAGGAAAAGATCCGTACTGGAATCATTTTCATTTGAAAACTGCCAATGCGAACGATAATGAGCGTGAGTAGTTTGAAAATCGAAATGTTCATGCAGGGTACTTTTCCTACAGCAGCCGCCGCCAGCACTTCGTATTCTAGGGGCCTCCATAATAACCACTCCGCTGCAGCATACCTAGCTACGTAGCTACGCACTGCAGCTAGCTGCAGCATACCTAGCTACGGAGAGGACTTTCTCGATTACTTACGAGTGATTCTTCTGGCTAGTCATGAAGAAGACATTGATGATTGGGTTGGGATTTTTGCTATTTTTGATTTTTTAGTAAGGAGTGCTGAATACCCGACAGGAATAAAAAAGTTTCACTCGATCAGATGCCGATACCAAGCAAGCCTGGCGGGTATGTTGCGATAGACCTGGTGTGCAACCTTTCGGAGAGTTCAGCCGGAAATAACCATATCGTGGTCACGTGCGAATAGTTTTTCCTTGAAGTACATCGTCGTAGTCTCTCTGGCGAACAAGCTTACAGAGACGGATACTGAGCTTTCGCTCGCAGTTGTGTTCTCGTCTAAGGTGTCCCCAGCAACCTATGAAGTGACAAAGGTTCCAAGTACACAGTTGAGACAGCTGCACGATGTGCACCGACTGTCAAAAGTTGGGAAGGTACAATCCGGAATCAATTACCTGTCCTGCTAGTGATTAAGTGTCAAAAGTTGCATTTGAACCATTGGTGACCTGCTTCGATCGCAAGTTCGCCCATCAGACCAGCAAGACTGGCATTCTTGGGTTCCTTATGCAAGCTTTGCATGTAATACCACTGGGCATGCAACAAATCAGTAATTGCCATGTGAACAGAAATTTAGGCTCAAGGTACCCCGAATCAATCGGAACGCATCCTCGGAAAAACAAAAACACCTAGGCAGCTCACATACTTGAGCAGCTACGATGGCTAGCAGCGATTGCTAATGATGCAGGCTCTAGCGGGCCAGTGATGCAGTGGCCAAGAATTTCAAAAGTCAGTCAAACTCCCTAAAAGAGGAAACGCAATAGGACAGTTTAGGTTGCATCTTTTCAAGGGGCTGAGAAAGTATGTGCTGAGTGGTGGCGGAGGTCGTAAAAATGACCAAGTCTTATTGCCAAACTGTAACCTCGCTGACGATACGCATACGTCATTAAAGCAGTAAGGTCAGTGAAGCAAAGTCATTAAGGCAAGGTCGGTGACGCATCGTGCCATTTCAGATATGAAAGGGCGAGACCTGTTGCAGTTAACTATGCTTCGTTATGAATAATGGCAATAGCTGACTGCTAAAGAACGGCATTCACTATTGGACGGTAGCGTCGATGAACCGATGAACTGTAACCTGCTTCGGCAAAGGACACATCGGAGGTTGCTGATGCCTTGCCCAGCATTGTCTAAATGCTGCCCGAATCCGCTTCTCCGCCGTCTGTCTGTCGGTTCATCTGCGTACGGCGAACTACCACTGGCTCCTGCCATGGTTCTGGATCAACTGAGCAGCGGCATCTCGAACCAGTCGAGTCCTCACGCAAGTCAACTACACTAGGTCACGAGCTATCGTGCCTCCAGTATAGCTCCACATGACTATGTGACTGACTCAATTATCCAGCCATCTTTCATAAAAAAGCGGCGGGTTGGGGAATTTGTGATCCATTACGTTGTAAAACCAAGGGCAAACCGTGAATTCCGAGCTCGTTGAATACCAGGCTTGCCGTTCCTTACTGCGGGTTTTTATTACAGGGGCCCCTGGACAATAGGGTGACGGGTCCTCAGGAGCTTGACGGAGAGCATGAGGATGAGCACGACTCAGATATCCAGAAGAACGTTATTTCTTATGCGATACGGTAAAAAAAACATGCAGACATGCTTCGTTTAATTAAGATCTCAGCTGCATCCGTTTCTGTAAGCACCTCAAGACAGATCGTTAGTTTTTGAAAAACTCTCCTTCTGTTAAAAATGCTGTCGGCGCTTAATGAGCCGGATGAGAAATGCACTAATTTCGGGATAGGCGTCATCGGCAGAAGCAACGACGCCAGTCAAAAACGCAGGAAGCTGAGCTTCGCTGCGAAAGCTTGACGAAAGCACAAGTTCATCCTAGCCCAGCAAGAATAACAATACTTAAAATGAATTTCAAACGAGGATCATTGTGCATCTGGCCCTATGAACACTCGACTTCCACCAAAAGCTACAAAAACTGCTGGCTGTAGGGCTACGCTCACGAGTGTTTCGCAGAGAAAGCTCAACCAAAGCGCCTGTCGTGCAAAGCAGCGACCGAGAAAGTCAACTGCAGATGTCGCTGTAAGCGAGCAAGTACAAAGGGCGTCATTCGGCGATGTGGGCCCCAATCATTGGGCCGAACTGCTAAGCTGCTCTAATGTTTCGCTTATTCGGCGAATGCGCGCATGCTGAGCTGTCTACATCGGCTCGCGTGCTAAAGTGCCTGGCTTTGTGTGGCCCCCTTCGACGGACGGCAGGCTTTTCGGGCCGGCACTTGAGCTTGAAGGAGACGGCCAATCGCAGGCAGGCAAGCTGGAGGACGATCGGGGGTGAAACGCCAGCCGACACGCCCATTCAAATCCGCTCAGATGTGGGCTCTACTGTATCTCCCCAGTCGCACTTCCTACGGCCTTGACATGGCTGCGGCTCCCAGAGAGGGCAGCCCTAGACCATCCGGGCCTCGGCGGCCCCTAGCGCTCGTGGGGCGCTGGCGCGCGTAGTCGTCGTATCAGGCCAGGCTCTGCCCTGGGCCGTCTCCGTCGATGCTGCATAATTGGCTGCTCACTAGGTAGCAGAGCTACGGTCATGCTATCGCTACGGCGTTCCGCTCATTAATTCGGCAGTCCGCCGGCCACTGTGAAGGCCACCCATTGTTCGCAGTATTGGGATCCCTGCAAGGATCTATCCAGCCGTGGGCGAGGGCAGTCGTCGCTGCCGCCGCTACCTCGCTGCTGCTGCCGCCCCGCCACGGCCTGGTATACGGGCACCGTTGTGTGAGCAGATTGATTTCGGGCGTCGCCGCGACATCAAGCTGACTCGGCGGCACGCAGCTGTCTTCGGTTGGTTCCTGCCCGCTTGAAGGTGTTCGCTCAAACCTCTGCTCAACACTTCTCTGCATGCTCTCTCTCTCTCTCTCTCTCTCTCTCGCCTGCGCACTGCACGCTTACAGCTTACAGGAAGATGGCACCTCGAGGCATCGCCCTCTCGAGGCACCCCCAGCAGTGGCCGCTCTTGGCAGCTTTCGCTAATAAAAAATGTATATGTCGTTCGGTTCGCACAGCAGAGTGCCAGCCGATGCACAACGCCAACAGTTTATTATCCGATGCACGGAGCCGAAAGACGAACGACTCCCTTCGCCCCCTTCTCACACTCGAGTATCCTCTCCTAGACTTCGGCTGTCCCTTGGCCGACCCCGATGGTGAATCCGCCATCTGTTCACCAGCGGGTTATCGGCCGGTGTCAAAGCCTCATTAGAAGCGGACCACAGCTGTATACAGGCCCCTCTGGATGATGCTCCCAGCAGCTGTTTAGGAAAGGAGCGGTACCAGCCCGAATGCAATCGAACTACAGTATAGCACCCTAAGAGATTTTAATCTCTATTCAGGTGCATCACATATGTCGCGGGGCTCGAGCCCACGACCTCGGTCGGGGCGAGAGCTGATGCCAATGTGCCCAACCAGCTCGTGCAAGCCGCGAACGGTCTCTCCCATTTTCGGCGCAGCAAAGCAACTCTTTCCTAGCCTTCCTTAGCCTAGGAGGTAAGGTGGTCGCTCTTCACGACTGAGGTCATGGGTTCGAATCCTACAGTAGGCGATCCTATATTTCCAACTGCAAGAGGTCGTGATAGATAGCCGTTAAAGCTCTCATTCTGCTATAAAAATGAGGCTGTAAGATCACTAATATTTTTTTCGTTGAAACGGATGAGCTTAGCGCTTGCCAGACTTCTTATGCAGTCGAGCGACATTAAAATCGCCACGAATCGAAAGCATTCACGCCGTCGGTTTGCTAAACGGATGAAGCATGCACTGCGACTCCACTCTGCTGGCGAGAAACCAACCACATGACCCTATTAGGATCTCACGAACAGCTGCAATACACTGCGATACAGCTGCCATTTCCATAATAATCATAAAACTGCAGCTAAGCTGTGATTGACCATAGTATGGCCTACAATGACATGCAAAAGCCAGCCTTTTACCTATTGTAGTGGCAACACAGCTGCCATTTCCACAAGGCTTCTTGCAACTGCAGTTTTGATTCCTAACTATAGAGAACTGGATGCCAGGTTTACCTACCAGATTTCATGTGCGCTCTCTTATGCTATGGCCCAGATCGGCCGGACTCGCTACGCATGCGAACTGTGGTACAGCTGCTATTTCCACAATAAGCTTTAAGCAGCAGCGGCTTTGATTACGCTGGACAGAAAATAGTATTCAGGTGTTTAGCCACTAAATTCTTTGACAGTATACTTTTTAGTTATAATGCTATGGCCTCCAATTTTCAGGGCCAGCCAGCTTCCCTTAATATTGGAACTCCGATACAGATGCCAATTCTACGATAGATGTTGCACAACTGTGGTTTTGATTCCGAATTATTGAAAAACGGTGTTGCGCGTCAAATGGCCGGAAATTGTCACTCTCACAGATCCTCCTCTAGAGCCTTTACGCAGAGATCGTAGCGGATACGTACAAGACTACAAAGGCCAGAGATAAATGGTATGGGCGACTCGCTTAATTTCTTGCATTTACAGAGGGCAGCTGCGTATATTTTGTCTTTATTGACCCGGGTCTAAGCCCACAAGCCAGATACTCGCACTCACTACTCGGGTTACTGGCACGAGTCATGCAACTGGCTATCCTTCATGTCGCACTGCAAATTACCAGTACGTTGGCCGCTAAGGGCTCTACCTCCGCTGCGTCACTAGTGAATGAGGCTGCAGAATCAGCTACGCAATTGTTTAACTGTAATGATCATAGGACATGTTTTCCTCATTTCAAGAATTTTTATAATCCAACTACTTTATCGCGAGGAGTGCAGCAGAATTGATTGTCTGCAAGGCATCTTTGTCTTGTTTGACCCCGAGCGCCGCCTCCGCTACGCCCGGCGAGCGAAACCGTTTCGAGCGCCATTACTGCAGCAGCCGCTCCTGATTCCGTCTGCGAGAATCGTCGTATTAGGGCAGCCGCGCAGACGTCGCTGCCATGCACTTCCGAAGCTGCCACCCGGCGGTGACCGTGTCCGGTCGATGGAGACCGGCACTTCAAGTCTGAATCGATATCGTCTCCCGTAGTCGCCTGCCGGCCTACGTGACAGAGCCCTCGTGCGCACACGCGACAGCGTAAGAGAGCAGTGGAGGGGGGCGAGCAGCAGTCGGCCGCTCCGCGATACCTCCCAGACTCGCAGACAGCGGCGAGCCGTCTAACGAGGTAAGTCGCTTTTTGCATCGCCCTCTAGCGGTTGGATAAGAAAAATGTTACTGCACGCGCCAGTGCATCAGGTAAGATGAAAAGAGACGATACTTGAGAGATAGGGAGAGAGAGAGAGAGAGAGAGAGAGAGAGAGAGAGAGAGAGAGAGAGAGAGAGAGAGAGAGAGCGAGTGAGCGAGTGAGTGAGTGAGTGAGTGAGTGAGTGAGTGAGTGAGTGAGTGAGTGAGTGAGTGAGTGAGTGAGAGAGAGATAGGGGGAGAGAGAGGGGAGAGAAAGAGAGACAGCTAGCGTAGTCTTCGCAGAAGAATGGGTTTCGCCGACGCGTCACTGCTAACACCCACCCCTGAAAAACCTCCAACGGTGGCAGTTTGGTTTGACGCAAGTCGACCGAGAAGCGACATTGTCGCAATGTCGCTTCTCGAAGCGTGCCGCTCGCGCCCGAGCCGTCGAAGCGAGTCACCTGCCGAAGCGAAAAGTAGATGGCGCCCTCCGATGGGCGCTGCCAGCGAGGCCAGCAGGCTGCTGCCGCGGCCTTGCGAGCGTGGGGAGGGAGGTGGGCAGGATTTATCCAGTGAGAGTCGCGCTCGTCAGCAGACGGTGGTGGCGCTGGTTAGCCAGCGCCACCTGATAACCTCAGTAGTAATAGGTCGCCGTTTGTATAGACCACTGAGAGAAATTGATATCTATTACCGCGTTTTGAAAACTCCGTAAAAGAAAATGTATGGCCCGTGCGAAAACTGGCGTGCAGGATCAAGTTACGAGTTTCCTGCTAAGACCAGCTGCTAAAGCAAACACCAAGGGACTCGTGGCCACCGGTTGAATAAAATTCATCGCTAGTTACGAGCGCTGAACCATGCACGGGTACGCACGCAAAGCACATCCGAACGAAAAACAGATAAGTTCACCGAGGCCAAGAAAAATAAATCGGACCGAAACAGATTCTTTTTTGGCTGAGCTTTAAACTGTGCTGAGCCTAAGAACATGCACATTGATCGCAGTCAGTGAGCGTTTGCAGAAGCGAGTGTCAGACTTCAGGTAACTATGAGCTGAAGGTTTACTCAATAAAGTTCTTCCGTTTAGCGTGCGGGTTCGGGAGATAAGTAGATACTGAGGTGTGAGTAGCACGACAGCACGTGACCGGAGGGGCAGCGAGGCAGCACGGGCGAGCGCTGGTGCGAGCGAAGTGACCTGCAAGCCAGCCAGCCAGCCAGCCAGCCAGCCAGCCAGCCAGCCAGCGAGAGCATCTTGAAATTGATTCTATGTTTATTATTGGAGAGCCGGTACAGGTCAGACAACATTGTTGCGATGTAGTAGCAACGCTTTCGACAACAGACCAGCCGCACTGGGGCAGCTCAGTGCTGATCCAGTTGCAGACGAGGCTGGGTCAGGCTGAATATTCTGAATATGAAAGCGAATTTTAATAGTCTGGACGGCGTGTCGCAAGCGCGTTAACTAGTTTAGCTGTCGTAAAATTATCTTAGATTTTTTATAAAATAATATATACGATAAGATGCCCAGATTTCGACGTCTCTAGTCACTTGTCAGCAAGCCAGCATGTTCAATCTAGCCACCTTTTGTCTGTCTGATATACAAAGCTATCGAAGGGTGCTAACCAGGCGGCAGCTGCTTTTGCTTTTAGATCGTAACGTTTTATAATAGGAAACCTTTCCTCAGCTGCTGCCATAAATCGCTAAGCTCGTAAGCAGCATCAGCGAGACAACGCAATCCTTAATCGTCCCCCAATTCCAGCACTTCATATCGATGCAATAGTGGCTGCTACTTAATTCACGCTCCATTTCGCGACTCTCCACTTCTTCTTTTACTCTTCCACTCAGTTAGTCTATATCTATTTGAGTTATTTAAGTGCATGGCAGCGATGTCTGCATGGCTGCCCTAGTACGACGATTCTCGCAGACGGAATCAGGAGCGGCTGCTGCAGTAATGGCGCTCGAAACGGTTTCGCTCGCCGGGCGTAGCGGAGGTGGCGCTTGGGGTCAAACAAGACAAAGATGCCTTGCAGACAATCAATTCTGCTGCACTCCTCGTGATAAAGTAGTTGGATTATAAAAATTCTTGAAATGAGGAAAACATGTCCTATGATCAATCTATTTATTCATTATTCATTTTGTTTGTTTTCCAAGCATGATTTTACTTACCATTCAATTGCATTTCACTTTGCAGCAAATGTAAAGCGCCTAGAGAGAGATTAAGTTCTCTGAGGGCGCTTTATCAAGTGAATTATTATTATTATTATTTCCACGTTGCAATGGCAAGCCATTTAAACTTGTACATATAAAAATGCAAACCCAGCGAGTATATTTTGATCAGTTGTAGAGTTGATGCATTTTCAAGGGCAGAATTCCTGGGACTGCATAACGTCTATCTCAGTGGTGCAGCCCGAAGACTCTCCGTGGTTTTTTCTGTATAACATTTTGACGGGTGTAGGTTATTGATCAAAAAGTCTTTTTTGAGTGGATGTCATCTTGCCTGGGCATCACGGGCACTGCACCGAAATGGTTGAGGGTCACATCTCAGTGGGAGACTTCAGAGAATTGACGTCAACAGGCAGCAGTCATTCAAGAAGCTTATAAAGTACTGATTATCCCTGGGATCTAGTCCTTTCGTTTAAAAATGCAGACTTTGCCTTAATACGATGTAATCGTTAAGCACTGTCTAGTCTTTCATTTTTATACGAAAGAAATCCATTGACTTCAAAGGTTTGTCACTTACTTTTACGTCACTCAATTTTTTTCTCACCGTCCCACCAATCTGAGCTAATAATCAGATTAGACATCGTGCCACCCATTATTTTGGCTCAAAAGACCGTGCCTTTACTTCTTATGCTTCCAAAGCATACGTTTAAAAGTAAAAATCATTCCTGACTGACGTGACGGCATCCCCTACTTGATGACATGCAAAGAAAGCTCATGACGTACCCGTTCCTCGCAGTAATGGGTCCTATGCGTATGAGCTACCCAATACAGATTACTCTTCCCCAACTAAAGGGCTGTCTTCTAAGCTTAAGCCTGGTTCTTGCTTGCTCGGCAGCCACGAATTGAGGTAATTTGCCAAAATGACCTTTCGCTAGACTATCACATCCACTTTTTTTGTTCATTCTGACTGCTTTCCTTTAATGCCACATTTAAAAATTGGCACGGTTAGATAAGGTAACGAAGCAAAATCCATAATGGGGATTTAGAAATTTCGTGTAGATTTACGTAACTCTGTTATTGCAGACCTTCCTGCCTGTGCAATTAGAAACTTTAAGATTGTAAAAATCTGCAGCTAGGCGTACCAGTCGCAAACTTGTAAGCAGTCACACTACACCGCTTTTCCCCTGTACCTGACTGCTTCATCAGCAAGAAGTGCTTTGAATTCAAAGTCTGTTCACTCAATTTAGGTCACTTAATTCTTCTGTTCAGGTTTACCTGTCTGAACTACTTATTACTCAGGCTTCGCCTCATACTGCCTCTCTCTAGATCTCAATTCTAGTTGTTTGACTGTGTCCATGCCAACCTCAAAGCCTTAATCGAGACTATGCCTTCAGCTCCAATGGTACCTAAGCTTAAAAATGGGCACTGGCTGAAATAACGACATCCCACAAATGTACGTCACATATGTATATGTGTGGTCAGTCGCCTAGGGCGAAGGCCGTACACACAAAACGGCGGTTTGCTACAAATCTCTGGAAGAAACGTGAGTGTTGGTGACCATCCAGACCAACCCTAGCCCCAGACTGTACGAAAAGTCTCTACATGGGTACTCGTTTATTCGTGGCTCTTCCTAGAAAGAGGCTGATGCTTTGTATGTCGAAAGAACTCAACAATCGCATTAAAGATAATTTAAATTTGCTAGCAAGATCTGATAAAGTGTTAAAACGGCTTACCTGTTGGGCCATCACTCGTGGAAGTGCCTTAGTCAGGAATGGTAGAAGGGAGACTGAACTAAAGTTACCTAGGTTCCTATTATGCAGGGCAGCTTTTTTTTACGATATTCCTAACTGTAACAGCTTTCAGTGAGGCAAGAAGCGGTAAACTATATTTTTAAACTCGTACGTATAGCAACAGATCCGTGCGCATCATAAGGAGAGATTTTGGGACATTGTCTGGAGAACTTAGCGATCAACTTGAACTGGAAGAGAAATTTAGTGGTAAGTTTAATAGAGACTGGCATGTAGGTGATGAGCAGAAGAACGCGTTGATGTCGAGTTGCACGCAATATTTGTGTCACTGTTCGAGTAGAAAAAACATACTTGGGCCGTCTACGAGAGCAGCAGGAACCTAATATTGACTGCAGATCTGCTCTTGGCAGGGTAGGCTGGCTGGTCGGTGTGGAGAGCCGATGGAGCGTGCCCGGCTGGCATTTTGATTAGGCGCAGCATTTCCTTATAACAAACAGCAGAAACAGCTTGAGAATCACATCGGCACTGACGCGGCGGCGGCCCTTTTTGGGTTTAGGATGAGTGCCCCTGCTACCACAGAGGTCAAGGTCAGGCATCGAAGAAGCAACGAGTGCAACTGGCTACCTGCGTTCTTAACGATGAAACGACCAATGAAATCTTTCGCAATCCTAGTGGCTCCAGCTGTGTGCACCACCCTTCTACTCATGTCGAGGCTCGCAGAGGTTTGCACAAGCGCCGGGTCAATGGCAGCGGCATTTACTTGGTCGCTCATGGTGCATACGGAAATTATCTTCCATGACACTTTTTCCAGACCCCTAACTGCAGCCTAGCAGGAGGCTGTGTCTACACCGTGCATGCAAATCATTCAGCTGAAACCTCAGAGCATGCCAGCCATGAGAGAGTAACAACCGTTCAGCGTGCAAAGCAGGTAAATTGGCGCATTAAGAAAGACTACTAATCGTGTTTTCGCACGGCAAATGATAAAACTTAAATTTTCTCACGGTAAAAGCCTTCGTTGTGTCAAATTTGTGAATGAATCGAAGCTGCGCTCACAAGACACTGCACAATGTCTCCATTGCTTTTAGATCAATCGGACTGCAGTGAGGCTGCAACAGGAAGAGAGACAAGCAAGAATAGCTCAAGCATGTTCGCAGGATCCGATGTGGTAAGATGGACCTCTTACCTCGATGAAGCCTGTAAAACCTCGTAGCTGTTGCTGCAGCACTTAAGTTCATTATTCGCAGTATTGACCTATCACAATAGCTGTCTCAAACGAATTGAGTACTTCACTTCCTCTCTTTGACTACTTTCTAAGCCTCAGGCGCAGTACCTACCCATGCATTAAGAGCACGCCTTTTCAGTGACACTTCGAAGATAATAACACCAAGTTACATGGGCCATGAGCCGGAAATGATCGGATTGAAACTAAGGTGATACTAACCACATGCATAACTCTGCTTTAGTCATCGGGTTAGTGCTGGGATTAAGCTTTCCATACCTACTGTATGTCTCCTAATGACCGACCCTCGCATTGCCTAGTTAATAGCAGATTTCCTGCTAAATGCATCCAGGAGATACGCTGGACAGAACACTAGACAGCAAGGTTGCACTAAATAAGTAGTGCTCTGCCACGCCGTCACTTCATGTGCTGCTGGTTTAGCTGCATAGAAAACTCTGATCTTGAAACAGCGTCAAGACATGGAAGTTAGCGAGCTGGAGATCATGTTTTTAGGCACAGCAAGCCTAGGAAAATGAACGCCAAGTAGTATTTCTATGGTATCAATTTAAGGTTCTCGTCAATTTAGTGCTGACAAAAAGAACATTTGCCTATCACGTTATGAACTAGAAATCTAATGTAAGAACTGCGACTTCCTGCAATCTAGATAAGTTTAGCAAATTGTATCAAACGTGCGTACAGCGGCTTCTGAACTACAGTCCTTCGTCATACATGCACCGTCTATGTGATGAGGGTAAATGAGAGAATCTGAGGGAACTCAAAGCTCCTCGAAGCACGGCTAGCGAGTCGTACAAGCCTCACAGTGCGTACATCAGTACACTGATGATAAAAGAGCCGGAGAGCAATCTAGAAAGCCGTAATTTAATAACAAGTTTATGCCCTTTAAGTGTAGCCACATAGTCCAAGGCAAAAGGTGGCCATATGTGACCAGTAAGAGTCACAAAGAGCTTAGGAACACTTAGGACCTTAACCACAGGGCATGGTACAAGCTTGCTAAAGTGACGTCTGCCATATTTTCTCTTGCGAAACAATGATGGTGCTCGTAACTGCGAAAGTCCTTGGCAACTCGCGCCAATTAAAAGTGATGCCAGAATATTGAATAGCTAATGGCGACTTATAACTTACATCACTTGTCACTGCAGCACTGTTGCTGATTTAGCTAGTCAGTGTTTAAGTTTTATTGAAAGGCAAGGGCAAGTAAGGATCCATTCATTTAGATGCGTTCAATGAGTAAACCAAGAAGTTTTAAATTTCTTATTTCGAGAACTTGTATATCTACTTTTATGCTCTTAGTGATAACTGTTTACGTTTATTAAAGCCTGAAGTTGCTCACGGTTTCTCTTATGATGCATTTCATTCATGCAATCTGTACTTGGTCGCTGCAGGCCGCTTCACAGGTCGTGGCCGTACAAAGCTGATGTGCGAAGTGGGCTAATCTATTGCCCAATACCCAAGGCTGGATGGTCGTCATGGAAACGTCTCTTCTTTTATTTGAATGGTGTGATCAACACTACGGAAGCAGACATCGGTATCACTCCAGATCATGTTGCTGGTGTGACAGATTTATATATCAGTCAAATTGAACGCTTACTGGCACAAGGGCAAACTGCAAAGACAAAGTTTTTATTCGTCTTTGTGAGGTAAGAATTAAAAGAGCCCAAAATTTGAAAATCCTTTTCTGTCTTAATATAATTTTCTAGCAACACCAGCGATACGTGAGCATAGTAGCAGTGGGGAATATCAGGCTGGCCACGTTCTGATTCCGGGTAAATACCAAGATTTTAGCCCTGGCTAGTATTGACGCTGGGTCTTAGCCTAAAGCCTAAAGGGTTCTCGCTCTTCGCGACTCGTGTCGTTCCTTCAGTGAGCAATCCTTCATTGCCCGCCGTAAGCCGCGGCCATAGCCGCACAGGCCGCATCTGCCGCTGCATAAATGAGGCTGTAGAATCGGCTAATCTCTGCTTCTTTCTAGGGCCAGCAAAAATACTTATGTCTGCCATGATGTATGGCCGACCAACCTATACTTAACTAAATATCTGACTGTAGGATCATGGGCCCACACTTGCTCATTATTTGGAATCTATTCATAACAAATTCCAATACGTCACCTCTCTCTGTTTTACTTAGGATTAAGCTGAGCTACATCTTAGGTGGAAGTTCCGGACCGATGTATTTCCCTTTGTCTTCTCGTCTCTTCTTCTATTGTAAAATTAAACTAGTTTTCTATGGCCAAAATCGAAGCACAAGAATCCATGTTTGAATCAATAACAAAATTGAATCAAACGCATTGATGCTTATGCTTTACGAATATAGAGGTCCAGTATTACTACAGTTGCTAAAAAGATCACATAATAATGCACATAAGTTGGAGATAAGAAAAAATTAATTCTGTTAGAGGACCTTAAGTGGAGCGGATTATGAACTTCAACTTATGAACTACGATCGAGGGATAGGAAAGTCAAGAGGGATGACAGAGACTTGATGTGGCCCGGGTTGTCCAATTATATGTGGGCTGAGGATGCTGAGAACCAGGCTGGCAGAGCATTAAGGTCACGAATGGATGGGCGGACACTTAAGCTTGTTAGCCCTATCTCTGCAACACAATTTGAAACGGAATCAACGTGCCGAGTAGATATATAATAGACCTGTATGTTTTTCAGTTCCAACTTTTAGTATCTCTAGCAATAATGTATATTTTGGTGAAATCTGGCAATGCATATAAGAGGTGCACGCACACACACACACATGTGTGTGTGTGTGTGCGTGTTTGTGTATATGCATTAAAATATACCCTGTAGTTATTCATGTAGTATTTATATCAATATTAATAGATTTGGGCTAGCGAGCACGCTTTATCAGTGGGTGAGCACGAGCTATCGCAGATGCACAATTTTTTATCTATAAATAAATGCCGTGCATTTCAGCGTATAGCTGAGCAGAGGCTAAGCAGCAATATCTTACAAAACAGCAAATCTTCGCTGTGACTGATTGTACAGGTCAGGCTTTTTATTTTTATCCCGTTCGCAGAGAGATGATCTCCACAACATTTTGCCTAATAGGTTCATTTCGATGATCAAATGCTAGCTCATCACTATTTAATTATTAAGTACACTATTAAATTTATAAATTTTAATCTTGAGAGTGCATATTGCAGCTTCGTTCACAGATAAAACAGTATGCCCTGTTTTTGATATGACAATTAAGTAAACCACAGTAGCAGCAATGTAAATATCGCAAAAGGTACGACATTACCTATACGTATATCACTCATTTTTACTTAAGGGACAGGGTTAATAACTCACATTAAAAATGATGTAGGCTGATTATTTTTTATTTCTGGTGCCAGTATTACAGTTCGCGTTAAACTTTAAAGTCAGACTGAGGGATAAAGATATATGATAGATGCATGTATTTATGTCTGTTGGTTACAGAAAGCGTACCGAAAGTCGTTTAGGCTGTGAGTGCTCTATACAAAACTCTCCTGCGTGGCACCCACATAGTCTTTATGGCTTTGTGTAGTTACAGACCGAGATACATTATTTATACATTACACACACACACGCACACACACACACACACACACACACGCACACACACACACACACACATATATATATAATGCTGCTTGTTGAGAGATAATGTATTGTCTGATGTTTAAGGAATCCTTGGAGCAGGCTTATATCGGCCTATATAAACAAAGCAGTTGACTGGAACTACACGCGTATCTTGCACACGCCCTGCTTTTGGGAGACGATGACGCCATATAAGCCCCCAATCAGCTTCGCCGAGTTCCTACGGTGTATCACTGACCACACAGGCTATCGCGGAATGATGGACATGCATTGGAGTCCAATGTCAAGGCTGTGCGATTTCTGCAGAATTCGCTACGATCATATCGGTCACCTGGAAACTGTCGACGAAGACTCTCAATACATTCTGAATAGCAACGGCATCACTGTCAACTTGCCGCATGTCTTTGCTTCCAAAGCTCACAGGGAAGCTGACGTGGCTCGTGATTGGTACCGCACTGTGCCGATCGAAGTCATAGAAAAGCTGCGAAGCCTGTACAGGTTCGATTTCCTGTTGCATGGCTACAGTGACTTTCCTCCTGGCTGGGAGGCAAGACTTTGATATTGATCGTGAGACTTTGGACAACTCACGTGTGCCATTGCGGCCACGTAGTAACTGCTTTATGACCTCATTCACATAGACTGTAAATTTCAATGTTTATTATTTTTATTATTTGAAGAACGAAGCTCACTTGAAGAGCTAAAGCTAGGTCCGAAAGGCATGAAGCATGCCAGGCAAGTCGTCAACAAGGTACTACTGCAGGTACATATGCGGTACAAAGATATATACTAGTACTTGGAAACTTCTAAGTGCTGGTACTTGCTTTATTCTGCTTTTTATCTGCTGTGTTCCCGATTTTGAAAGCTAACTGTGCTTCGATGTGCCTTACACGAAGAACGCCCGCACAGAACCAACACCAACAGTTTATTCTACTACAGAGCAGAGGGAGCACGACTTCACTCGCCCCTCTCTCCCCACTGAATCCCCCTCCTCGCCCACGGCTGTTTTTGCCGACCCCGATGGTGAGTCCACCATCTGACTGTGGTTACCGGCCTGTCCAAACCACACCACAGGCGGACCACAGCTATGCACCACCGGTGATGCTCCTGACAGCTGTTTAAGGAAGGAGCGGTACCGGCCTGCATATAATCAGACCACACGCTCCCTTGACCTTAAGGTCACAAGTTTCCAGCTGCAATGCGAGTAGCGCACTGTACGTCCCCTGACGTACAGATCAGTCCATGATGTAGTCGGAGAACCAACGTGGGTGCTGCAGTTCCGACCGCACGCGAAGCTGGTGGCCGCCTCTTTCCTCTGTCCCAGCATGCTCATCATCTCCGCCTCTTATCTGGGAGGGTGCTGGCAGCTGAGCCGGTAATACTGGCTCAGCGTCCGGAACTAACCTGACGTCCGACACGTGTCTTCGGATTCCGTTCACCTCGACACCAAGGCCGTGAGTCCCTGAGGTCACAATCCCTTCCGGCCATTCTGATGTACACCGCGCATCGGCTGGTTTCACAAAAACCCTTTGGCCCGCTGTGTAGTTAATGGCAGATTGGGTGTTGCAATGCTGTATCTTCTTTGGCTGGAGCGGGCACCGCCATTCATATGTAAATAACCGCCTGTGAGGCACGGTTTCGCCCTTTATCCCCTCAGTCGGCGCCGAATTGTACCAGTACACCATATCTAGTACTCCTCTACCGGTGCGAGCTGCCATGCCCTTGATAGTCCGATGCATGCGTTCGACTATGCCGTTGCCTTCCGGTCGGTAAGCACACCAGTAGACGGTCTCAACGCCCCAGCGTTCGCAGAGACGCCGAACTGCCTCAGATCGGAACGAGGCGCTGTTGTCCTTCAGAAGCTGCGTAGGTGGGCCTCTCTCTCGAAAGATTTGCTCCAGCACTCTGGTGATAAGGTGCACATCTTCGCTAGGAATGGGCCGCCATAGCGTGAATCTGCTGGGCCCACAATCCACCAGCGTCAGATATTTCTCATTGCGGTAGTGCGTGACATCTATCGCAAGACGAGACCAGGGTTCGGTGACGTCAAGACTGCCTCGCTACCACGAAATCGGCGACGGATCCACTGATCTGCAGCGAAGACAGGAACGAACAATTCGTTCTACATCGGTTCTGCGGATGTTCGCATTAGGGTGACATAGCCTCGCCAGGTATAGCGTCCTGTCGACGCCCAGGTGGTGCAGATTGTGGAATTGCTTCAGGTCGATATTGGGAGTCGCCAAACTGACCTCGGGAGCCACGGCACCGGTACAGCAAGTCGTGAACTTCAACCACCTTTGCGGCACTCGCGTCAGCTGGTCCGCTTTGTTCTCCGGCGACCTTACTAGGCTGACAGTCGTCTCCAGATTGCACTCCGTTATAATATCTCGGAGTAGGCCCAATCGTCGTCGAATTATCGCCTCTCCCATGCCGCGCGTCCTCACGGGTTTATCCCCGTCGATCAATGACTTCAGCCAACCAAACACCGAAGTTGAATCAGTCACGATTTGGACTTTCTGAAGTCCCCACGCAATAGCGATGTTAAGGCCTTTGATGACGGCTTCTAGCTCGGCGGTGTTTATATGCGAAGTATCGTCCGGCTTTCGAAGCCAAGAGGCATCCTCAACCACTTTACCGTCAATTTCAAGGCACGTTCGAATAGCGATGCTGCTCGCATCGCACCACAATTTTCCGCTGACGACATTGGACACCTGCCACGCGCCAGTCACCGGATCAGAAGCTAGCACCCTGCGATGGACGTCGCGAGCAATTTCCAGAACCTCACTCGGCACTTTGCTGTCCCAGTCCTGCTCGCTGGCTATACGTTTGAGGTAACTGCAAGCAGGTCGCAGCCAGCCGGCTACCGGAAAATGCCCGACGAGTTGCCCACACCAAGAAAATAATTCTCGCCGCGTCAGCACTGACTGTGCAGAGCCTATGGCATTATCTCGGCGCCATACGAGCTCGTTGCGTTTACTGTCAATGCGGAGGCCTAGGACACGACCACCCTCTAACTTTTCAGGTGGTTTTGCTTCAAGTCCGTATTCGCGGAGAAGCTCAATCACACGGTCGTTTGAGACGATATCATTGTTCGCCAAAATGTCGTCAACATACGAATCCGTGCCGGATCTGACCCGCTCATCCATAGACAACACTTTATTTAAGATAACAGTCATTATTTTTGGTGCAACGTTAAGGCCGAAACCCAGGCGAGTCAGGCAGTATCGGCGGCCATGAAATTCAACCACCTGGTACTTCCACAATGATGGGTCTACGTGAATTTGCAAATAGGCCTTACGCAGGTCCACGACGCTTACGTTTCGTCCCATTCGCCGCCATGCACGAAGTTTATTACTGCACACGTCGCCTTCAGCCGTGTGGCTCGACACGAACTGGTTGAGCTCGCGATAGTCGAGGACGGGCCTCACTTTCCCTTTGCTGCTTTGGACCACCGCCATCAAGGGAATCAGCCCACCGCACTCCCCGTGAAAAGGTTGAAGCCAGCCACACTTTATCCAGTCCTCCACTTCCCGTTCATATTCTACTTCTACCTCAGCCGGGATGCGATATGAGGACACGCGGTTCTGCAGCATGGGGGCCTGTACGCCTTCTTTCCAGTTCCAGCGCACGTGCCACGCGCTATCGTGGAATATGGCAGTAAAATCTTTGTCGGAGACTGTAAGCTCGCTCGAATTTCCGACCTTTGCAATGAGCGAAACGTCGGTGGCCGGGGGTGAGTGAGGGCACGTTACACTGTTTCTTTCGCCGCGGATGCATCGGGTCGTTGGAGCCTCATTACCGAAGTCAACTTGGCCTTCACCGTCGTGCCCTACGCGGACGCCGCCTAGCGCTCTTATGACATCCATCCCAAGGATGACGTCCCAGCCAGCAATTATATCGGTCACCAAACAATTAACCTCCAGCGGTACTCCTCTAATAAACAAACTGACCTTACACGTAGAGGTACAGAGAGCGCGGTCACCGTTCATCATCAAGATACCCTCCCTCGCAGGCTGCAGATCACGAGAGGAGGCCAGCACTGATGCAAGCACCGTGCGGGAGCAGCCGGTGTCGACAAGTGCAGTAGCGAACTGGCCATTTAACATCACGCCAATGGAGGGCAGTCGCGCCGAAGTCAAGGGGAACACGCTGGCGCAGGTGTTGGCGGTTCCCCTTATTCGTTTTTTTGATCGCCGAATTTTTTACCACACGCAGCAGCTAGATGATTCGGATCGCCACAGATCCAGCAAAGTCGCGTGCGCGGCCCGCTGCGAAAAGGCCGGTCGGTGTACCGCCTTTGCGAGTCCGTCTTAGACTGCACCACGACGCCACGGGTCTGAGCGCGTCGATCCTCGAAACGGCCGGCGAGACATGCCGCACTTGACGAGACAAAGTTCCTCGACATTTCAACCAGCACCGGCAAATCAGCTTTGGTAAGCGAGCACGCTGCTCGAAGTTGCCGCTTAACGTCATCGGGTAGGCCCGACACAAATGCGCACTTCAGCAAAGACTCCGGGGGATACGCAGGTGCCCCCGCTTGAGCAGCAAAGACAATAGACGCCAAGCGAACAAGGTCGGCCAAGTAGACGTCTGGCGACTCACCCTCGCGAAGTTTTCTGCTCGATAACTCGTCGTAGGCGCGGAAGCAATCGGGCGAAAACGCGGCGCTGAGTGAGCGTTTCACCTTCGTATAGTCACATTTATCACTGTCCACCAGCCCTTCATAGACCGCAAAACCTCCGCCGGTTAAATACAAGGGCATGAGTGCGGCAAGATCGTCATCTTTAATCTTGTTCGTCTTGGCCACGGAGTCCAGTCGACGTACCCACGCGACGAAGTCCGTTTTGCCGTCATAAGGTTCGATTTTGCCTAGCATTACCATTGATGCCATCGACTCCATCCCAAGAAATAGCTTGTGCTTCGATGTGCCTTACACGAAGAACGCCCGCACAGAACCAACACCAACAGTTTATTCTACTACAGAGCAGAGGGAGCACGACTTCACTCGCCCCTCTCTCCCCACTGAATCCCCCTCCTCGCCCACGGCTGTTTTTGCCGACCCCGATGGTGAGTCCACCATCTGACTGTGGTTACCGGCCTGTCCAAACCACACCACAGGCGGACCACAGCTATGCACCACCGGTGATGCTCCTGACAGCTGTATAAGGAAGGAGCAGTACCGGCCTGCATATAATCAGACCACACTAACTATTCCAGGTGCTTTGTGTATGTGACACACCCTACTCTCTTGAAGGGGATGCATTGTTCAATATCCTTACATTATTTTGCAATTAAATATTGTAGACGATTGAATCATATTTGACCACTGCCATTTTGGGAAGATGTCGCCTCTATCGACTCGGACATGCATATTATAAATTTTAACGGTCAATGGTTGAAAATTCTTTACTATTAAAACTCGATTGTGCATTGGCGCTAGTTTTTGTAGCATAGCGTTTTGTTGAAAAACATGTGACTCCTATCGCTACTCACAAGCCTACGGATCTAAATTTAATTTCGAGGATAACTTTAATAGACTCATTTAGAAAAGACATGTAATGTATATAGTCTTTTGTGAAAGCCTACAGGCCTAGAAGAGTTAAGGATTTATAAAAGTTAAAATCAAACTTATGCAATAATAATAATAATAATAATGATGTACTTGATAAAGCGCCCTCAAAGAACTTAATCTCTTTCTAGGCGCTTTACATTTGCTGCAAAGGGAAATGCAATTGAATGGTAAGTAAAATCATGCTTGAAAAACAAACAAAATGAATAACATGGTTAGGGCTGACATGCACAGGGTCAGCATGCAAGTGTGGTTAGTGGCAGCATGCACAGTGTCAGCACGCATAAGCACGTGAAGGACAAATCACAGGGACCCACTAAATGCTGTCCTAAATAGGTGTGTTTTTAAGTTCTTTTTAAATGTGGTCAGGTCAGGGGATGTTCTGACGCAGGTCGGGAGGAAGTTCCAGGCTTTGGGAGCATACGAACTAATTTCACGGTCTCCAAAGGATTTGAGGTTTGTATGAGGTATTTCTAGACTGTTGGATTCCGAAAAGCGGGTGGTACGATGCTTGGCCTGATGGGGTAGTATATCTGACAGATAGGCTGGAGCCATAGAATGAAGGGACCTAAAAGTGAGCGACAAAACCTTGAGGTCAATCCGTTGCTTGACTGGTAGCCAGTGCAGGTCGGCGAGAAGTGGAGTAATGTGGCAACTGCGACGCTCACGACAGACAAGCCTAGCTGCGGAGTTTTGCACCAGCTGCAATCGCCTGATCGCACATGCTGGTAGGCCAGTGAGCAGTGAGTTTCAGAAGTCGAGACGAGATGTCACGAATGCATGGACCAACTTGGACGTGGTATCCTTATCTAAACAAGCCCGAATTTTAGCAATGTCATGAAGCGGAAAATAGGCAGCTTTGACCGTGGAGCTGATATGGTCGTCTAACGACAGGTCGCTTTGGAATATGACACCTAGATTTCGAGCTGATTTGACAGGAGATATGCTGGCAGAGCCAATTTTGAGCGTCAGCCTATCCAATTTTTGAATCACACTGGGTTTGCCCATAACTACTAAGTTAGTTTTGTCATCGTTTAGTTTTTGGAAATTTGCTGCCATCCATGTGCGGATGTCATCAATGCATGCAGCAAGTGAGTTTAGAATGCAACGTGATAGACGTTCCGTACAGATATACCATTAACTAATAGCCTTAACCAGAAGAGACAACTATTTGGTACAGGGCAGCAGCTTAACAAATTTTCTTTCGTAGGTGTAATGCCGTAAAAAGCTGCCTAAAACTATATTCCTTCGGATTATTTGATGAGTTATTGCAGCATTCCGTAAATATTCGATTACAAATTTGATCGAATACGTGAGAAAGACGTCACTTATGTGATCAATGATCGTAAAACAGTAGGTAACATTCGAAAGTATGCTGGCTATGAAATGGCTTGGAAAATTTGCTAGTCAGTTTGCTATACTGCAGAAGACAAATAATGCTGGTCTTGAACGATGCTTCATTGTTGTACACAATGACAATCTGGTTATTGCTACGCTATGACCATTGTCACTCATATAGCAATGCAGACATGTCAGCAGAAAGTTCAACCACTTTCATGTTTAGCTATAGAGGATGGGAGCACTTACAAGAACTCAAAACTTGAAGCAGGATAATGCGGCAATTTTGTGACATTCAGCTTTCTCACAGCTAAGGTTGCTGCAGCAAGTCACTGCAATTAAGGAAGCTAGCTTTGATTCAGCAAAAGCTTTTATAAATACCTTCTCTCATTCCAACGGAAGTTCTGCTATTCGAATGTCTCAGACGAGTCTGAAACTTCAGCTCGGACAGATTTAGCTGTCCTTACGCTAGATTCAAAATTCAGAGCAACCCTTTTTCGTACTAGGTATAACATGAGGAGTAAAAACAGCAACACGTCACGTAAATAGCGCCATAAGAAAACGAGAGTCTATCTATTCAGGCGTTTTACAACTCGCTGCAAGGAACGCAATATCCAGTAGTTAATGAGAATCAGGATATCCTGTTCAGGCCGCCATGCAAAAGCACCCAAGTAATATTCTTAGATAAGTACTGAGAAGCTCACAAGAAGACACAAACAACAGCTGGTTACTATGACCCGATTAAGCAACGCTTTGTTCATTCGCCCATGCTTCGCATGCAATTTTCCTGTGTGCCCAATTCAGCTCTAGGCCACCACATTTCTTGCACAATGCATGCTTTAGCAGCTGGCAGGTCAAAAGTATACTTGTATACAATACCCACCAAGATAGTCACAAGCAGCGAACCTGGTATAGAATGACCACAATGGGTGCTCAAAGTTATCCATCACTTTCAACCCCAGATTTACGAAAGTGCTGTAGCAGCTTCAGCGCTCAAGCCATTTGCTGAAAGTGCTGTGCTCGTAGCGATGCTAATCCTTAAAGATGCTTGACCAACACAAATGAAGCTGGAGTCTCTACAAGCATGGCTGGCGATCACGTGAGCCTTAGGAGCCACGTGAGCCACACTGTGAGCCTTGAGTCACACGAGCCTCCTTACACAAAGCTAAGCTGACGGTAGTGGAGGGTAGTATATATATATATATATATATATATATATATATATATATATATATATATATATATATATATATATATATATATATATATATATATATATATATATATATATATATATATATATATATATATATATATATATATATATATATATATATATATATATATATATATATATATATATATATATATATATATATATATATATATATATATATATATATATATATATATACTACCCTCTACTACCGTCAGCCTAGCTTTGTGTAAGGAAGCTCGTGTGACAAGAATGATGTGACCTAAAAGTGAGTGACAAAACCTTGAAGCTGATCCGTTGCTTGACTGGTAGCCAGTGCAGGTCGGCAAGAAGTGGTGTGATGTGGCGACTGCGCCGCTCACGACAGACAAACCTAGAGTTTTGCACCAACGGTAAGTGCCTGAGTGCAGAGGCCAATAGGCCAGCAAGCAGTGAGTTACACGAGTCAAGACGCAACGTCACAAATGCATGGACCAGTTTAGATGCGGCATCCCTACCTAAACAAGCGAGAATTTTAGCAATGCTATGTAGCTGAAAATAGGCGGATTTGACTGTAGAGCTGATATGGTCGTCTAACGAGAGGTCGCTTTGGAATATGACACCTAGATTTCGAGCTGATTCAACAGGAGACATGCTTGCAGAGCCAATTTTGAGTGTTACTCTGTCCAACTTCTGAATCGGACTTGGTCTGAACATAACTAGTAAGTTGGTTTTATCATCATTCTGTTTTAGAAAGTGTTCTGCCATCCATGTGTGGATGTCATCAATACATGCATTAAGGAAGTTGAGAAAATTTGACGTGCTGGAGGGCTGGTAAAAATCAAAGCTAAGGTACAACTGAGTGTCGTCGGCATAGAAGTGAAAGCCTAGCTTGTGCTTGGCAGTCACATCGGCAAGAGGGAGAGTAGAAACCGTGAAAAGAACAGGACTGAGCACGAAGCCCTGAGGTACACCATATTTCATGGGTTCCTCGGATGATCTTTGTCCATTCACACATCAATACTCTGGATTTTCCCACTAAGATAAGACCTGAGCCATTGCAATGGAGTGCCAGTGATGCCCAGACGAGATGAGAGGCGCTCGAAAAGGACTTGGTGATCGATAGTATCAAAAGCTGCTGAAGGATCGAGCAAAACAAGCTGAGATACTCTACCTACGTCGGCATTCCTAATTAGGTCGTTGTAAACCCAAAACCATACTGACTCTGTTTAGTGATTAGCTCTGAAACCAGACTCGAACTTACTAGCAAGGTTTAAAGTTTCAAAATATGGGTTCTGCTGGTCTGCCACGACTCGTTCCAGCGTCTTCAATGGGCACGGTAGTAGGTAGACTGGGTGTAAGTTGCTCAAGTTCTCTTGGTCTAGTGCTGCTTTCTTGAGTAGTGGCCTGACTACAGACTTTTTGAAAGTGCTGTGACACGACCTGAGGCTAATGAAATATTTATGATCGTAAATCCAGTACGTTTTTTTGGCACACTTTCTGTTATTTCAAAACGCAACAAGGCTGAAGGCCGTCGGCAGTGCGACAGGGTGTAGTGGTTTGCCTAAAGTGGAGAAGAACCCAGTTACCCCGGATCAGTTCTCTACCTTTTGAGCCGTCGGCTGGCATTTTCAGTTACCTCTTACGTGATTGTGCCTAGTTCTGGCATATGGGCTCGGTCCTTAATTTAGAAAACTGCTATTTCACTGCCACCTAATTAAATTTAAGCCGTCCACAGCTGGAGCAATACAAAAGTCTTATGAACCCAACTACGGTAGACGTCAACATTCGGCTTCGAGACGTCGTTAACCTATCGCACACATTATTACTGGGGATTTCAGAAGTCTTCTTAACCAATATCCTAGCTGTCGTGTCTTCATCATTTTCAAAAACTTCTGCAGCAGAAATGGCCTGGATTCAATGCATCTACGAAGCCTCGGAAGTTCAGGTAGTCGACACTTGACTTTTCTGAAGACAGGCAACACAACTTACCTTCAGCTCTAACTCACGAGGGAACTGAAACGACGTCTAACGATAATTAGATTCGTGGACACAAGACGAGGAGAAGCAGACATCCCTGCATCAGCGCAAGAGTGATGACGACTTAGACCCGTCGTTACTAGCATTGTCTCAGCTAACTAGTCCTGCCTGCCATTTCTAGTCGGTTACACAGCATGTGGGGTCTGATACGCAACATCCGGCAAAATCAAAATGTTTAGGATCACCCGTTCACTGGCAGATTTTCGAAAGTCAGCCAAGAGATCAGGTATTGCGAAGTTAAGCACGAAGTAGGATTCGTTTTTTTTTACGACAAGCCAGTCCAACCACCGTAGCCTGGCCGCAACTTTACAAAGTTGAATGACACGCACGTGTCAGGATGTACCAGCGTTGCAGTCGCCGAGAGACCAAGCCAATTGAATCTTTTCAGAAGAAGCCAGGCAAATTTAAGACACACACAAACAGAAGCGTCCAAAAGTTGACCAAAACGTCACGACGAGTCTTCGAGGTGAACTGTTTCGCGAGCATGCTGCTGCTGCTGTTGTAATTAGAAACCCCCTCCCCGTCACTAATGTATGCCTCACCTGCGGTCAATGGTTTAAGTCACTGACGCAGCACAGCAGCTTCAAGACTAATGTACGTTATATTTCCAGACGCGGCTGCTGCAATCCATCGAGCTCTCGTGTATGTACTCACTGGGAGAAATAAAGTGAGAGTCTCCTTTACGGCTCGCGTCCAAGCTGGTGCCTCCGTTAGACTCCCAAGATCTGCCACCACCAGAGCCACAGTAGCACAACAGAACAAAGGACTAAATCGACCACCAGGCTTCTTCAACATCGTACGGCATCGACATGCGACATTTAGCTACGTCAAGACTCTCGTTATTATATGGGTTGTTGAATTCGAGCAACTTACCCCTAGGCTAAAACCTAGTGCTGTTAAATCCACCGTCTACAGGTGAAAAATACGGATGTGCCTCCTCACTGAGCTTGATCCATCAACTACAAGCTATAGTAATGCTTCTGAAGCTGAAACGCACGCTTTTGCACGGACCTAGCACAGACAATTGTCTGGATTAGGTATCTGCTATCTGTAAAGTTGACGTTTGTGCCTAGGCAATGTTGATCAGCACTCCAGCATATCTGTATGCATGGTGAACGTCATGAAGGTCGTGACAGGATGTCGAAATAGCGTGAACCAAATTAGATGTCGAATCCCCGTGTAAGCAGGCCCAAATGTTTTCAATGTGGCCTAGCTAAAATTAGGCAGACTTATTGTATAGCTGACGTAGTCGTCTAGTGAAAGGTCACTTTCAAAGTATTTTTTACTAGAGAATATAAGTATTAAACACGCGCAGGTAATGCGTCGTCATCCCTCATGGCTGAGCGTTATTTCGCTGGAAGACAGCACGGTTGCTACCCTCCGAGGAGAATTGGGCCCAGGCCCTAGGCGCTGCCGAACATCGCGTCGCTTATGGACAGTTTCCGAAAGAGCTTTCCATAAGCAGCTTTGATGCCAAGAGCATCGAGGCGCCGCTCACTACCGGCATACCTAGACCCAAGCTGTGATGAATGGTAGGACAGCCGCCGACGCTCGACCCTGGGACCAGAAGTTACGTGCGATGCCTGTCTATTTCATGATCTTCCGTTCAACAGCCTTCGCCAAGCCAGACTTGACGTTGTCGAACAGGACACGGATTTCTCAGAGATGCAATGCAGTATATGGGGACAGAGAGAATTTAGTTTGTTGAGCTTTATAATTTCTAACTCATGCTTGGTTTGCCCACCACTAACCATTTGATCCTGCTTTCTGTGCAGAAAATGTAAAACATCTAGAAAGAGATTGAACTCTCTGAGGGCGCTATATCAAACGTATTACTATTATAACTAGTAGATTGCTGTTATCGTCATCCGATTTGAAAAAGTTTGCTGCCCCTAACGTGATGCCACGTCATGAATATTAATGCATCAATGTCAGCAATATAATATCAAGAGAGTAGAGAGAGTATGATGCGATAGAGCACTGGAAGAGATCAAAGCATAGGCACAGGATGTGTGTCATCGGCATTTAAGTGAAAGCATAGATTATATTTATATATATATATATATATTATAAATATATATATATTCTAGCTGATTTAATAGTCTCTTTTATATAGCAACAGAAGAGCCTTTACGAATATCAACACTGCATGCAGCGGCGATAAAGGATCGCGCACCGAAGGATTTGAAACCATGACCTTAGGACCGAGGTCGTGAAAAGCTACCACTTTACCTAGTGTGCCACCATCGCTCATCAGGTTGTGCGTGGCGATTACATCGGCGGCTATATGGAGAGAACACATTAAAAAAATGAACTGAGCACAGAATCCTGAGGTAAATTGTACTTTAGTTGCTCCTCAAAAATTGACGCCAACTCTTTGGAGTATCACACTAAGATAATACCTAAATCAGTGCAGTGCAGTGCCAGTGATGCACTGGCGAAGTGAGAGACGCTTGAAAAGGACTTCACGATCAAGAGTATCAAATGCTTCCAAAGGATCCAGCCAATCAAACAGAGTATTCAGCAAAGTCTGCATTCCTAAGAGGGCCATTATAAACCCAAAGCAATGCTGACCAGATGCATTTATTAGCTGTAAATCAGACAGGAACTTACTTGCTAAGTTTTTAGTTTCAATATAAGAGTTTAGCTGGTGCGACTTCTGATTTTAGTGTGTTTGACAGGAACGGAGTTTGGAAGAGTAGGTGGCAGTGGCTTAAGTTAAATGTTGAAGTTTTGCTTTGTTTGTCAGTGGTCTCACAACAACCTTTTTAAAACATGTAAGGTCGAGCGGGTGGCTAGGGACACATTTCATATGTTAGTTATGCACGGCAGCAGCAGGTCTATGCATCTCAGAATAACAGTGGGAACACGACTTACAGGGTTAGTGATATTGTGTAACTGGTTGATGAATATCGGGATTAGTTCACTAGTCAGGCTCAGAACCTGACATTAGGGTACTGCCAGGATTTAAGGTAGGGGTGCCCTGTAGTGAGGTTACTGAGTACAGGAGTCAAGTGGTGATCTGGTCAACTTTGGGATGAAATAATTCATGCCATCTAACTTGTCTCGCTGACTAAGAATAAATATAATTTACCTTTATAGCGCTATAAGATAACTTAATCTCTATTCAGGCACTTAATTTGTGCCGCGGGACTCGAGCTCACGACCTCAGCCATGAAATACATTCACCATGACCTTGGTCTGGACGAGAACCTAAACGCTGGGCCACCAAACCATCAAGGCAGCTAGGGAAGTGCTCTGAAAGATCACCACAACGACAACTAGGTAATATGTTGCCTGAAAGCATTTATCGATACGGTTGATGGCGGTCATCCGCATTTATGGAAGGCATCGATTTCAAAGTTTTGTCTCTCACTTTTAGGTCCCTTCATTATTTAGCTCCAGCCTACCTATTAGATCTATTCCCCACCAGGCTAAGCATCGTAAAACCCGCTTTTCGGAGTCTAAATGTTTACCTTTACCTCGTACACACCTCAAGTCCTTTAAAGACTATGCCTTTAGTTTGTATGCTACCGAAGCCTGAAACTTACTCCCGACTTGCGTCACGACATCTCCTGACCTGCCCACATTTAAAAATAAAATAAAAAGGCATCTATTTATGACAGCATTTAGTGGGTCCCTGTGATTCGTCTTTCATGTGCTTATGCGTGCACTGCACATGCTGCCACTAACCATACTTGCATACTGACCATCTGCATGTCACCCCTAACCATGTTATTCTTGTTGTTTACTGAGCATGCTACCAACCATTCGATCGTGCTTCCTTTGCACCAATGCAAAGCGCCTAGAAAGCGATTGCTTTCTCAGAGGGCGCTTTTTCAAATGTATTGTTATCATTAGTGGGCGTCAGTGATTTGCCAATTTTTTTAGTAGAACATTGACTTGGTCTTTGCTACGAAAGATTGGTATGATCTGCAATAGCCCCTATCTATGTCGATGAACAGTTATTCCCGACTTTTAATGTTTTTTCGAGTTTGGGTGTAGTAAAACTAGCGAGTACAATGCCTGTGGTAAACATTAGGCCAACTGGGCGATGGCACGCAGAGTGATCAGGCAGATGTGCGTACTCGTTGAGAGCGTCGACGAGTGTAAATTCGTCGCATTCCACAGGTGATTACAGGTCAGAAAGAAGATTGAGCAGCACTGGCAATGAACATATTTTCTTGCAAACAGCCTCACTGTCAAGGATTATAAGGCTTCTTTATTCACAGATGACTTTTCGAACGGATGAGGGCACAAACGTCAGACTGAACCTGGAGACCTACATGTGGTAAGATGTGCAGAATTGGATGGTAAAAAATGACAATAAAGTACAATTTGAGGGAAAAATTGAGACCACATGCGAGCATTGACTAAGTGTTGAGAAGCGGAAGACCTCAAGCTTGTGATTGCATTGCATTAAGTGCTCGCAACCTCAAATGGAGCAGCTGAAAATTGGCCATGTTTAGCGAGAGACTTGTCGGGAGAGCAGCCTAATGAATTTTCTGCATAAATAAAATAGATTTAAGCGATTGGTTGCCATATCCAGCCCACAAAGCTGCTCTCCATAGAAAAGAAACCAGTTAAAGAAGCACAGACACAGTCATCAACGTACGTCAATTCCAGTATGAACGCCTTAACATGAAGGCAGAGTAAGGTCGCCGGTCTCCAAAATTGTAGAGCGTTGAGGTGGTAGTTTGCTGGTGGATTCGGGTAGCGGAAATCTAGTGCCCATGACTAGAAGTCAAAACTGATATAACTGTGTTATGATGATAGACCTAACTCTGCAGTTAAGAATTTTCATGTTATAAATTTGCAGTTATGAACTTTCTGCGGCCTAGTCACGAAAATATACCGGACATAGTAAGCTTGGTCTGATATGCATGGCAATGCGTTTCCATTAAGTTCCTAAGAGCTCATGAGGCGTGAATTGAACAGCTACAGTTGATTATTAATGCCTGTCTGATTTATGGCCATTAAATTCGACGTTTAAAATGTTTCCATTATCCTTTTTCGTTAGGTATTCCCCGTTCAAATGTACTGAAAGGAGATTTTCGGGCAGCAAATACTTGGTAATAATAAGAATTATTATAACACACTTTATAAAGCGCCCCCAGAGAGCTCAATCTCTTTCTAGACGCTTTACATTTGCTGTATACCATCAAAACCTCTGGTTGCACTGGTATACCATGAGGTGCTGCTGCCAGCAAAACTTATGCATGATTTGAGTCGTATGAAAAGTGGGCGCTGTGTTTCATTAACAGTTTGCCTTGTAATGCTGTGCAAGCCAGAAATTTGTTTAAGCTAATCAGTTAACTTCTTGAGCCTGAACAATCCAAGTGCAGACGCCTGCCGTACTTTTCAGGTATTAACAGAATTGAAGGCCTTAGAGTTTGTTTCATTTATAGTCTACGACTGAGATGCACGTATTAGATGCTGCATCTAGGTAAAGTGGCTTGTAAATGGCTTGACGTGCTAGTTAGACCAATACCTGTCATGGGGGCAAGAGCTCTAGAAATGAATGGTTACTGACGCTCTGTTTTTTGCGAAAGCTATATTCTTGAGCAGTTACACACGTTTGAAATAATTCCATATCTAGCCTAAAGCATAGTAGCCAGGTATTAGGAATTCCAGAACTGTATCAGACGCTGAACTACGGTGTCGCTCTGCTCGTGGTCACAACAGTGACCACAACCCAGGCTTCACATCGCTTGGTACGGTGCGTGCAATTTCCTGGACTGACTGGTGTATACGTGCAAATAGATGGATCCGATGGAGCAGCGAACAGTCCGGCAATTGGCTCAGGTCATTTTTAGGTGCTGGTGGTATCTCCCGCCAGGCAGTACCCGGTGTATGCTCTATCTTTAACTGATCAATAATACCATTCGTTCTGGAGTATAATTATCGCCTTTTGTTGAAGTGCTCCAAATAAATGTCTGAGGCATAGCCTTCCGGGGAAAACTGTCTAGCCCCACCATTTCACCTGCATTGGCTGTTTATTAGAAGCTTTC
This sequence comes from Cristatella mucedo, assembly GCA_009760855.2. Taxonomy (NCBI): domain Eukaryota; kingdom Metazoa; phylum Bryozoa; class Phylactolaemata; family Cristatellidae; genus Cristatella; species Cristatella mucedo. Next base: position 3,534,419 of record WPIO01000011.1, on the reverse strand, counting down.
TTGTGACATGAATACCTTGAGTGCTTGATGGTTTGGAGTCTTGGACACTAAGGCTTCAAAGCAAGTGATACCCGCTGCAGTTAGATGGATGAAGGAAGTAATAGCATAGGCAAAGCAAACGTCTTGAGGCGGTGACCAGAGCAATGGCAATTTGTATGCTGCACACCAGGAAACTGGCATTCCACCAGCAGGTGAAGTGCTAGGATGCCTATGGAGTGTCATCATATTGATCGTGAGACTAAATATTGTCACTTGGCCTCTAAAGTCTCCATATCATCCATCTCTCTTACCCCCCCCCCCCGTGGATGAAGTGCATTCGGACGATCCAAGCTAAAATTTTAAGCCAGATCGGAAGCCATTCAAATGATGAAATTCACGCAGCTCAAATATATATACACTGCTTGCACACTTTGAGTGCTCCTTTATCTTTCACAGTAAATTGCCGTGTCTGTGATTCCTGCCTTGATTGAAAAAGAGATAGTCGCATGAAGCCTCTCAAAATATGTTAAAGGAAATTACTCCTTCCTGGTCTTGGAGGTTTCGGGTTCAACACACACTCTATATCATTTTTTATTTTTAGCACTGCCACACCCCTTGAGGATGTTTGTTATGCTTGTGCATTGAAAATTTCTTACAGGTTGGTTAAATAGTCGGCCCTTAACCTGCTATTGTTTTGTGTCCTAGCTTACTAGGAAGGTGCGCCAGACCGCAGATGACGCTGTGCGAAGCTACCGCTGGATGGAAAGCATGAAGACCGGCAGGCCATATCAGAGCAGATTGTTGTGGCCTGAGCTTCTTTCCTGGCTGCCAACGGACGCATTACTGGCTCGTCGTAGTCGCATTCGTTACCTGCTCAAAGCGCTTAGTTTTTGCGTTACGCTGCACATGTCTTTTCATGGTGATTTCGGCCTTCCCCCCCCCAATTTTCAGCAGTCGCACTAGGAACGCCACCATTCCTAATGTGGCGCTCTCACTTGCAGCAGTGCACCGCTGGGCCCTTCATCTACAATGAAATGCAGTGGAAAGTCTCGACGTCAGTAACTCTACTAAGCCGCAATGACTAAGTGCGCGTTACACCACTGAGCTATTTCAATAGGGTGCTCAAAGCATCAGCGGCTTTCAATGTGCATAAATAACCAGGGCTTTGTTCGTAGTGAGTGAGTGTCGCTTTCAACTCCAGGCAATGCAGTTTCCGAGAAAAATATAGACTGTCATTTCTGCTGAAATCTTTCTCACTTAGTAGCCATTTCTTCGTCTGGGATATTGACCGATCAATCTTATAAAGGTACCAGTGAAGTTTTGCAAAGCCTCAGTTCCGTTCAGCCGAGTGTTACAGGTCTGGAGGGACCGGGAATGTCGTACCACTGAATTGCCTGGCTTCCCTATATCGATGGAATCTGATTCGCTCTGTGGTCGACGGAACTGCCCCGGGGAGAAGTAATCCACAAACGCGACCTGAACCTCTAACCACGCGACTCCTGTCCTTGGCTCCTTGGGCGCAGCTAGCCTTCAGAAGAAGCTGTACACCATCACCCTGGCGACCATCACCCTGGTGACCGCTTGGGCATCCTCCTCTCATGAACGTGTTGAGCACAGAAAGTTCTACTCCTCACGGTCGAATGTGGCCCCGAAGCTCTTTTAGTTCGCCAGTCTCATTTTACGGGACCTAGTAATGACAAGAAATTTTTGAGCACGATACTCTTACTGATTCATTCAGGGCCAATCGGATGGACACTTTGCTCGTATGAGAAGAGCCCACTAGGCGAGCGGTTGTCAACCTTCCTAATGCAGCGACCATTTAATATGGTTCCTCAAGTTGTGGTGACCTCCAACCGTAAAAGTATTGTTTTGCCAAATGTGGAGATGCATGTTATCCGATAGTCCTAGGCTACTCCTGTAGCGCCCGGCTGGCTTTGGCTGAATTTTAGCGCGAACAAGAGCTGTTCGGCGGCGGGCTAGAGCCCCTTTGTCCTGGAGCAGTGAGCCAGAGAGGAGCGTCAGTGCGGTTAGAGAGGAAGCGCTTAGGAGCAAGCCAGGAAGCTCTGAGACGAGCGGCGGCGATTCGGCCTTTAGAATTGGTCCGATACTCGCGGAAGCTGCTGATAGATGTTGGTTGGCCTGTCAACCCCCGCCTTCCCTCTTTCCAAGAAAGAATCTTCTGGAACCCATTCGCCATTCAAGCTGGACGGAGGTGCCCTGCCAGTGGCCTGGGAACGGTAGTCATTCCTTTCCGTAATGGGCCAAGGTGTTCGGGCCCAATACCACTAAGCTCTTGCCCCATTGTCTCAGCCAAGTATTTAAGAGTCGAGCGACGCTCGCTCTGGGTCTTTTGCCTCGTGTCTTTTGGTCTTTGGTCCGGCTCTGCGCCTCGACGCCGTCGGGCACACGTTTCTCTAAAAAGCGAGGGAGGAGGGCGGGCTGTCCGCCGACGATGGACGGAACAGGACGAGACAGCTCTAGGAGGATTCGGTGGAACCCCACCGAACACGGTCGTATCGCGCCCGAGCTGGCATTTTGTGTGTTCTTTCGTGTTTTGTGTTTCTTTTGTGTCGTGTGTGTGCGCGCTAGCACGTGGTCTCGGCATAGGGATTTGCCGGCGCGAGCTAGGCGTAGTTGGCGTGTGTGGAGCTCTAGTTCACCGGGTAGGGTTTAGGCTCCGGGTCGCGCTTCAGTGTGGAGAAGTATTTCCTCCGCAGGAGTGCTTGAGTTGGCGTGTGTGGAGTATTCCGGTCGCACTGGTGGAAACCGAGTTCTAGTTCACCGGGTAGGGTTTAGACTCCGGTTCGCACTTCAGTGTGGAGAAGTACTCCCTCCGCTCGAGTGTTTAAGTTGGCGTGTTTGGGGTATTCCCTCGGCACAGGTGGGAACGGATTCCTAGTTCACCGGTTAGGGTTTAGGGTCCGGGTCGCGCTTAGTGTAGAGGAGTATTCCCTCCGCAAGAGTGTTGAACGTGCGAGGAGTGTGGAGATAAAGCTGAACTAGACGCGCAGCGACTTTGTGCGCTTGCGAATAAAGTTCAGTAAAATCCCCAATTTGTGTGTCTTGCTTCCAATTCACGCCGCGGACTCACGACCCCTTTTAGTAACGGTAAGCAGGTCAGCGCCAGAAACGCTCGTTTCGTGGCGGCCAGCTTATTGCGCGTAGGCGCGCACCGAACGGCATTAGGCGATAGGCTACGCCGCTAGGTAAGCGGCAGGTCAAGCTTACCCCGCCGAGCCTTCGGCGTTACACTAAGGAAGGGGCCGGAGTTTTTTTTTTGGTGCGCCGCCCAATGAATCACTGGCACGTCGCGATGTTAGGTTATGCATAATTACGAGTGATTGTTGCGTTGATTGTGTGCAAGTGTGAGCTTGGCAGCTTTGGTAGTTTAGAGGGCAGATCCGAGGTCGGATCTTCCCGTGGTCGATAGGTTTGTAGCGCCCGGCTGGCTTTGGCTGAATTTTAGCGCGAACAAGAGCTGTTCGGCGGCGGGCTAGAGCCCCTTTGTCCTGGAGCAGTGAGCCAGAGAGGAGCGTCAGTGCGGTTAGAGAGGAAGCGCTTAGGAGCAAGCCAGGAAGCTCTGAGACGAGCGGCGGCGATTCGGCCTTTAGAATTGGTCCGATACTCGCGGAAGCTGCTGATAGATGTTGGTTGGCCTGTCAACCCCCGCCTTCCCTCTTTCCAAGAAAGAATCTTCTGGAACCCATTCGCCATTCAAGCTGGACGGAGGTGCCCTGCCAGTGGCCTGGGAACGGTAGTCATTCCTTTCCGTAATGGGCCAAGGTGTCCGGGCCCAATACCACTAAGCTCTTGCCCCATTGTCTCAGCCAAGTATTTAAGAGTCGAGCGACGCTCGCTCTGGGTCTTTTGCCTCGTGTCTTTTGGTCTTTGGTCCGGCTCTGCGCCTCGACGCCGTCGGGCACTCGTTTCTCTAAAAAGCGAGGGAGGAGGGCGGGCTGTCCGCCGACGATGGACGGAACAGGACGAGACAGCTCTAGGAGGATTCGGTGGAACCCCACCGAACACGGTCGTATCGCGCCCGAGCTGGCATTTTGTGTGTTCTTTCGTGTTTTGTGTTTCTTTTGTGTGTCGTGTGTGTGCGCGCTAGCACGTGGTCTCGGCATAGGGATTTGCCGGCGCGAGCTAGGCGTAGTTGGCGTGTGTGGAGCTCTAGTTCACCGGGTAGGGTTTAGGCTCCGGGTCGCGCTTCAGTGTGGAGAAGTATTTCCTCCGCAGGAGTGCTTGAGTTGGCGTGTGTGGAGTATTCCGGTCGCACTGGTGGAAACCGAGTTCTAGTTCACCGGGTAGGGTTTAGACTCCGGTTCGCACTTCAGTGTGGAGAAGTACTCCCTCCGCTCGAGTGTTTAAGTTGGCGTGTTTGGGGTATTCCCTCGGCACAGGTGGGAACGGATTCCTAGTTCACCGGTTAGGGTTTAGGGTCCGGGTCGCGCTTAGTGTAGAGGAGTATTCCCTCCGCAAGAGTGTTGAACGTGCGAGGAGTGTGGAGATAAAGCTGAACTAGACGCGCAGCGACTTTGTGCGCTTGCGAATAAAGTTCAGTAAAATCCCCAATTTGTGTGTCTTGCTTCCAATTCACGCCGCGGACTCACGACCCCTTTTAGTAACGGTAAGCAGGTCAGCGCCAGAAACGCTCGTTTCGTGGCGGCCAGCTTATTGCGCGTAGGCGCGCACCGAACGGCATTAGGCGATAGGCTACGCCGCTAGGTAAGCGGCAGGTCAAGCTTACCCCGCCGAGCCTTCGGCGTTACACTCCTGTGAAAGGGTCTTTCGACCCCCAAAGGAGTCGCGACCCACAGGTTGAGGACCGCTGCACTAGGCGATAAGTAGTAAGTGCGTCCAGCAGAATTGATGGCAGGAGCAGCTGCTAGATCGGCACCAAACAGCTGCGCCAGAGCTCCACTAGCGTGCATACAAAGCACACCCGTGACAGGTACGCCAGATCTGCAGAGTTATGCGTTTATAGCATAGCCCGAACAGCTATTGCGGAGTTTTGCAGCTGTGCGTACCTACGTGGAGGGCTAGGAAAAATCTGCAGAGCTGTACATGCAATGTGTAAACCTTATAGCTACCACAGAGCTACCATAGAGCTTTGCTGCTGCACACACATTGCACACCCATGGCTGTTACTCCAGATCTCGGAATAAATGTATACCTAGTAAACATATGATTTCTACGCCAGAGCTTTGCACCTGTACATGCAGTACCTAGGGGTCTACATGTGAAAAGTCATTAGCCTAACCTAAGCCGGCCACACTCCAGAAGTGCTTAATGTGTCTTCAATAGGACTTCAATACTGTCAAGCTAGATTGGTGATAACAAAGATGTCGATTATATATGCCAATGAAGCTCTCTATTATTAAAATGCTATGGAGGATTTATTCCAAAAACTGATTTTGGCTTCAAATAACTCCCTGACTACAGGCCGTAATGATAAGAGTTTGCAGTCCACGAGAAGTGGGCATACAGTCACCATCTTTGCGGACTTCGGCGTACTTGAGAAATGACTTTCAACACCGCTTGACTGATTGCTATTTAAAACCTCTAATTTATTTGTATAGCGTCCCTACGCGAACTATATCTATATCCAGGTGCTTCATATATGCCGCCGGACTCGATCTCACGACCTTGGTCGTGAACATTGACCTCGGTCGTTAAAGACAGGTAGCTTATACCGTGTGCATTTTGACTGAAATCCCGCTACCATCTTACATAGAGTATATTCTCTGATTATTTTGAGCGCATTATTCTAGATGTTGGCCTTAGGTCACAGCGATCCAAGATAAATAATGTACCTATGGCGGCTTGCTATCCAACTTTTTTTAGTGCTCAGATAAGCATCTCCGGTACAACAAAGCAAAGTGCAGCATTAAAAAAAAATTTGCCCTGTGTAGACCGGGACGCTGCAGTTAAGCTCGTGTATACATTTGTGACATTCCCTCTAGATTTCTGTAGCTCGCTACTCGCTTGTCTTCCTGCCTATGATACAAGGCAATTACAGTTTGTATTGAACTCTGCAGCTTGCCTTGTCTGTCTTGATCGTCATAATTGCCACATTTGAACTTATATCGTTGACCTGCACTGGCTCCCAATCAAGCAGGGCATGATTATAGACAGCAAGTGCGATTGTGTTAGTCCCCCCGTACCTAGCATGTGGATACGCCCGATCGAATGCCCTGTTGGTGCAAGGTAGAATTACAGAAATAGAATGCCAGATAGTAGTTGACACCGGCTCAGAGCTATTATTCGTTAGCGTCAATTGTATGACCCCTGACGAGATTCCCGAGGCGTCGAAGCTATTTTGTGGTGTAACTGGACACTGCAATCGAATGTGGGGCCCTAAGGAGGTTAAGGATCGGTGGCAAGACCGAACCCCGCCAGGCTTTTTTAGTCGACATGAATGACACGGGCATCCTGGGCTTAGATTGCCTGGTGCCCAGGAGAACTAGAGAGAATCTGTGGGAAATGCGGTTTCAGGTTGATGAGCACTTTTACGATCTGGAGGTCAGTGGGGCGAAAAGTAGTTGTGGTAGAAATTCTTGCTCAGTAATGATGCCAGTTCGACCAGAGCAATTGGTTTGGCGTACGACCAATCGAGTGTCGGAGGAGGCCCTGCGAACTAATAGAGGGCATAATGCTATCAGTATTCGCACCCGGCTTGACAAAACAGGTAAAACTTAAGATGGTGCATGCCAGTCGCTTGTGGAAATATCCCAGGCCTAGCCAATTAACGTAGACCAGTGGTGAGCAAGGCAGCGATTTAGAGAGTTCAGGTGATGGCGACGACGTGATCCATGTGTGCAGCAATTGCTCTGGAGGTTCCCGTTCACGACAAGTAGGTACTATGAGATGTTTAGGGGAAACGCAATAGCGACGTGCCACGTTGAGTAATACAAGCTGATGATTCGTCGCGGTGATTGGTCCACTGGCAAGTGCTCGTGTTCATCTTGCCTATTCGTGTCTTCATGCGATTCAAGCTAAAATGTAAAATAATAAATACAAAAAAGCTTTAGCAACATGGTTCTCGATTCTTTGATTCGGGTCGAATCTGAGTTTGATGTGCTCACAAAACCCGATGCTCTATCCATGCTCTCAGATTTTGAATAGCAGAATTCATCATTAAACATATCAGTCATTTACGTGGTTGGTATCGGTATCCCGAGTTAATGAGTCTTTGCATATTCGGTTGATGTGTGGTTTTAGCTACAGCTTGCTGCTGTAAGTTTTATTTGAAGCACGCAATGAGAAGATATCGAAATGAGTTAATCTGCATTATTTAAAATTTAACTATCACAAGTTGTGAGGCGTAATTAGTATTTCTTGCTGCAAGCCTCGATGTGTTGCTTTCTGGCCTGACTACGTCTAGACAAGACGGAGATATGGGGCTCATAATCCGTGATTGATTTAGTCACACTAGTGCTGTTGCATTATAGATCTAACAAAATTATTTGCCAGCCATTGGATTTAGCATTTAAAAACCGATTATCATGGCATTTACTTGAACAGCTAATCAGTATGACTTTTGGTCAGTTTGATGCCATTTGTGTGTGCCCGCTCGATTGCTATACGTAGGCTTCTTATTTTACCAGTCTTGGAATGTATGGTTGAGATTGAGTCCGGTTCAAACGGCTCATGTATCTTTGTCCTAAAAAGTTAAAGATCGTGTTTTAGTTGTTACGCTCCCAAAGTCTGAAACACATTACCGAAGCACGCCACAAGTACACCTGATATGGTGACGTTTAAAAAGAAGCTTAAAAAGCACCTGTTGATTACAGCATTTTTTGGGTCTTTGTGATTCGTTCTTCGTATGCACGTACCTCCTTACACTATGCCTGCTGCTCGATGATATTACCACTAATCATTTGGTAATGGTTTTTATACAGCATCTGCATAGTGTCATGACAGAGATTTCGTTTTCTGAGGGCGTTATGCAAATTTATTATTATTTGTCTTCTTAATGGTAGCCGCATCCTTTCTTGGTCCAAGCTCGGACCGTTGAATTGCGATTGGAGCCTCGCCTTGAATGGCTCTTGCAATGTAATGTGAAATATCTAAGTCTGTAACTCTAGAAAGCCAAAAGACTCTGTGAGTGTTAAGCAGGAGAGTTTTGTATTGTCCACCCACATCCTAAGCGGCTTTCAGTTAGCATTCGGCAGCCGAACGACTTCATCTAACAAAATACAGTGGAAGTGAGAAGTATAGCTCTGATTCGGCAGAGCAGTTGAGATAGTGAGTAACAAGAAGTAGCTTCTCAGGACTGTTTGAAAAGATGCACCATTGTCAGCAGCAGGAGAGTAGTTGTCGTTGCGTAAGAATCGCGGAAGTTGGTTCCATAGTCTAGGACCGGCAGAGCAAAAGCTTCTGCCGCCAACGTTCTTTAAGTGGACGAATGGAACAGCTAATTCACTGTCCATAGAAGACTTGAGGGTACGGGGAGGCTGAAACTCGCGAAGCAGTTCAGCTAGATATGAAGGAGCCAAGCCGCCGCTGGCCTTGTTGGCCAGCGTAAGCACTTTGCTCTGTATCCGTTGATCAACCGGCAGCCAATCAAGCTCTTTCAGCAAAGGAGACACGCGGTCAAACCGATGAGATTTGTAAACTAGCCTTGCAGCCATATTCATCGCAAGCCACAGTGGCCTAGTGGCATTTTTCGGTATCCCACAAAAAAGAGAATTACAATAATCAAGCCGAGACAGAATTAGAAGCTAGTCAAATTGTTTGCAGGTCCCCGTGGAAGACAGTTCCTAATGGGTCGGACGTGATGGCTAGCTGTGGAAGCAGTTTTCTCAACAAATATTTCAAAATGTAGGCAGCTGTCAATGAGGACACCTAAGTTCCGAGCACATGGTGATGGTCACACAATAGCACCACTTATTAGAAGAGCTAAGTCTTCTAGTCCAGCTCCACGCTTTGGGTGACAAATGAGCAGCAATTCTGTTTTATCGTCGTTTAATTTAGGGTGATATTCTGACATTCGATGTGGACAAATCTAATGTCGACAAGGCAAGCATTCAGTTTATCAGTCGCCGTTGCATATTCCAATGGTTTAAATGAAAAATACAGCTGAATGTCGTCAGCATAAAAGCGATAGCCTATTCCATGGACCTGGAGCACTTTTCCCGGAGGTTGAATATACGTAAAGAACAGCAAGGACCGAGGATGAACCCTTGAGACATTCCACAGGTGACTGGTCTGGTGGATGAGACCTGACCTCCAAATGACACGGATTCAACACGATCGGACAAGTACGATTTATTCAGGCCAGTGACTCGTCTGCCAGACCGATCGTTGTTCTCAGTCGTCTTTCAAGGTTTAAATCAACTTCATGTCTGTGCGTACACATGCACGCAGCTCTGCCGGCCAAGGTAGCCGGTACAAGTGCAAGATCACAATACTTAGGAAGCACAGCCGTGGCTCCGCCTACAGTCGCCCCGCACGCCAGTGGAGCTTTTCGGATTCTCAGATGCCACAAACGGAAAAAGCGTTCAGTCATCCGTGGAGGACCATGAACAATCCACTTCAAACACCCATGAACATCACCGTTCTTCCAATCTTAACATGCAAGCGGCATTTGGGCTACAGCCGTTACGCTTGATGTGCACATTGTATTCCCATCAGCTTTTTCGCAGCCTTAATTATCCAGTAAGAAGATTTTTTCAAACAACTGTATCGAGTTGTGAGACATTATGAAGCGTTTTAATATTGGTTCATGGCTCGGCACGTGGGACAGTGCCAAATTTCCCACATGCTCTCTCTCTCTCTCTCTCTCTCTCTCTCTCTCTCTCTCTCTCTCGCTTTATCTATCTACCTATCTCTCTCTCCTTTGCTCTTTCAGATTAACCTGACAGCCATGACGATGAGAGTCGACACCGGTTGGACACCTATATATTGTACGAGTTCGCTGTACACTTTGAAATAAGCCCTTTGATATATCTTGATAATCTTGCTGTGATCAATAAATTTTGCTACAATTTAATGCCCTAAGGCGGAATGGTTGTGCATTACTTTTGGTCCGAAAATCCTAGTCTTACTTTATCTCTGTGCTCATGGCTTCACCTGGTGGTCCACTGCAGAACTTCATGTGACTAACAAATAAATTATATGATCACCCGAAGAAATGTTTGGAAACCGGAGCGATTTTCATTTGCATGTTTCAGCTACACGCTCCCTGATAAATTTGAAAGTAAATACCGCTAGCAGATGCATTAGAGACCAAAGAACGTTAAAATAGTAGTCTAGATCTGTATCGTTACGAGGCCAAGAAGTAATCACTAAAGTATTGAGTTTTCTAAAATTGGTTAGTATAAGAATTACCTTCACATGGAAAATAAATCGTTGCAGGATAGCCGAATTTGGTGTCTTGCTAGCAAGGTAAGTAACGTGGGTAAAGAAGTAGAGGACGATGCACATGAAAGTGCCAGAATCATCAGCAGGGCAGTAGGTACCATTATTGTATAATAAGAGTTGGGTTAGTGAGCTCCACAGGCCTGGACGTCTAGATTCAGAACAATATGTTCCCATCCTTCGTTGTATTCACATTTTTATCAAGAATCGGACGAACCTTGCTTAGTCGGAACCAATTTTTATTTAAGCCACAGAAGTATTAATCATAAATCAATGCCCGAAATCCTAAGCAAAGCAATTATGATGCTTTATAAGCTCCTATAATAGGTTTGAAGACTGTTGACCCTGCGAATGTCGCGCGATGGATCCAATCGGTGGCCAGGTTTCATGTACGTTCTAACCAGGGAACCAACGGTTTTTATAATGAATGAGGATCGACACACGAGTGCGGTAGCCGTTTAATACATAATTAAAGTAACATAGAGATCAGGTGATACGATAGCCTCATTTAGCTATTGCTCGAAGAGCCTCGGTCGTACTCACCTTGCAGAACATGTGCATGACTTGCACTCCGCTGAACTCAAACCCACAACCTTCGTTATAAAGTTAGACCACATTACTGCTAAGATAATGTAGAGATTAAATGTATGGTATTATTTTCGTGACGTGTTATGTTGGGTCCTCTGTACCGTGGGAGCGTACGACGTCGGCGAAGTTGACTAATGACAGCGGAACCAATAATACACTTTGAGATTCTCCGGGACCAGGATCGGCCATGACGGTCGCGAGCTTTTGCTTTGCTTCCTGTAATTGCTAATACACTGCCTGCGCCGTATTGTCGATAGACTGCTCGCACAGAATTAACTCATTACGAAATTTTAATCTATTTCTAGAAAATTTAAATATCCTAGATAGGAAGCATCTACTATGGTTAGCGATAAATGCAGTGTTAAGACTCATAAGCACACAGATACTCATTAACACAATAAAAGAAGATTCTGTAATACAAGGTTTTTTAGCTTCATTTTAAATGTCGTCACGTCAGCAGGTATCGTAATGTAAGTCAGAAGTGATTCCCTGGCTTTGAGAGCATATAATCTGAAGGCACGGTCTCCAAAGAAAGTTAGTTTGGTTAGAGGCACCACTAAACGACTTGATTCAGAGGAGCTGATGAAGTATGACGAACATGATTAATTTTTTTTTACAGATACATGACCCAAAGCAAGAAAACAAAGAAATGTTAAAGTATGTGACGGAACCTTGAAGTTAGTAACCTGCTTGATAGGGAGCTAGTGCAGGTCGGTGAGAAGTGCTGTAATGTTACTGATCGTACGTTTACGACAGACAGGCATTACTGCAGAGATGTGAACAAACAGTAAAAAACGTTTTCACAGGCAGGGACACCTGCCAGTTGTGCTTACACCAGGAAATGACCTTCAAGCCATGCAATTATCCCCAGTCACAAAAAAGGGGTATCAATCGTTTGCTCAAAAACGAGTCCGGTTTGAAGAGCGACAGCCGCAAACGAGCAGCAGTACCACTGGGGGGGGGGAATTATAATGCGTTTATGATTACCAG